>JAANDH010001415.1:40267-54862 GCA_011799765.1 Nymphaea thermarum
ATATATATATATATATATATATATATATATATATATATATATATATATATATATATATATATATATATATATATATATATATATATATATATATATTCTTGAAAAATAAATCAAAATATATAAAATAAAATAAAAGCCTTAAATTATTTCCCTTAATAATCTAAAAACTATGATGCGTGTGATTCTTGAAATGACCAAACCGAATCGGTTTGCAACCAAGTTTATTTGAATAGACAAATAATTAGTGTTCACGCGTTCACATGCTCTTAAGTAGGGGTGTTAACTGGGGTTGGAGACTCAACTCATTTACTAAACCAGTCAACCTCGAATTTAAATTAACTCTCAAGTTTGTGAATGAGTTGAGTTGAAACTCGATTCGTTTAAACCCAAGTAGGGTTGTGTTCAGTAGGGGTACTGTATTCAATAAGTCGAGCCAATTCGTAGAGCTGGGTCAAGGGCTTCGGTCCATGTGACTCAACCATTAGCTTGTTATCAAGCTTGAGTTGAGTTAAAGCGTTACCGAGATCGAGCTCAATAACGTTTTAATTTTACGAGCCTAAATGAGCAGATCTCAAGCGCCAACATAGACATAACCTGTCAAGTTTAGAGTTGACCTTGTAAAGTTTGACTTGAGGACAAGTCGAGCTTTAGTTGAACAATATGAGTCAAGCTGAGCTCGACCTCTTGAGCTGGCCCAGATCTAGCTAGCCTAGGCTGGTAATTATATATATATATATATATACTAAATTTCCTCAACCATTCGTCCATCTAGATCTCTCACACACCAAACCCGATTTTAACTTGTTGCACATCAGTAGCCCCAACACAGCTGGGCACCAAACTGAGCCACCTGCTGGTACCTGATAACCTGCTGGACTCGGGCCCGGGAAAAAGGGCACCACGTTGTCCCGATAATTTATTGGGTCAGTGCGGTTGGGTCCGATAAGCCGGGGTGGATCTGATAATTTTTTAATTTTTATATATAAATATACTATTTTATATTATAATTAATTATATTTATATATTATTTTATATTAAAATATATATTTTTTAATTTAATCAGGACGAGTTTGAGCTCAAACTTTAATGGTCGGGCCAGGTGTGGGTTTAGAGTGTCGGCTAGCGCGATGCCCAGGCTTAGCCATTGAGAATATATATCCACAACATTAGCATATATGTTGCCTGATCTGCTGTTGCATAGGCACCGTTGATCGAAAAATGTGAAGTCTCTGTTCTCATATCAGATCGCGTTTCTTTTCAAACAACTTTATAGGATTCATTCGTATGTCACCAAGCCACATTCATAGTTCACAAGGAGTAGTACTCTATGCACAGCTGCTGTGGCCAATTACATAAATTTGCTTGTTTATATGCTTATATCTTATGTTCATTAATTACTTAGTGGTAGGCAACCCCTTAATATTTAAAATTTGATGTGTTAGTATTGTTAACAAAAAAAAAATCTTGCTGACTCTATATGAACGAACTGCGCAGTAATGTGACGAGCAATATCAAGGGCGGAGTCAAGGTAGGGCATGTTTGAGTCTTGACTCTACTTTTAAAAACAAAATTAAAAATTATATGTAAATTTTAGAAAATTTTACTTGTTTTATATAAATTATTGAAAAATAATATTTTGATTCTACTCAAAATTTAGAAACTTTAATTTACTCACCCCATCAAAAATTTTTAGCTTTACCATTAGGGCTGGCCTTGCATGATTTTTCTATTATGAGGGTAAGAGCTTAACAATAAATATTTGAATTAAAAATCTGGAAAGCAGTGTCAATCTGAGGCTCGATGTTGCGGTTTTGAAAAAATAAAAATTGTTTATCTCAAGAATGCCACATGGCCACTCCAATGACATCGATAAGTGAACTTTATATTCAATACTTACTAATTTAAAAAATATTAGCTATTTTCGTTTCCATTTTCAAAAGTCAATATCCATGCAACGAAGAGAAAGAGAGAGAATTTTGTTAGCGTCACTACTCCTGAATGTATCCAGGGTGATAGGTATGATTGTATCACACCTTCATAAAGGTTTTTATTTTTAAACTGATACAGTGCCATTGCCCCATCTCAAAAACAGTCAACATAAAAAAGAGAGAGAGATGGATGAGTAGAGAGAGAAGATATTCACTTCTCTAGCTCAACCCCACTCGAGCACGGATGTCACTGGATCGGGTTTGGATAGAATATACTGTTAATCATATCAGTTTTTTCGGATATTCACATATTTAGATTCGAATACCAATAAAGAAAAATCATATCTGAATTAAAATTACTTTACAATCCAAGTCTAAATTTTGAATGGAATTTTATCAATTTTCAACATTAGATATAGGATATTTGTCTAAAAATAAATCTGATCTGAATCCAATTAAATATTTATGTATAGTCAAATCCGAATCTGATCGGTTATCATTTCTTAAATTAGAATCTAATTCGATTTTGTAATTGAATTTTTTTTTTCTTTTTGTGATCGGTTCAGTCATATATGATTCAAACCGATAGGGGGCCGAGCAACCCCCAACCCAAATCAACACTCTTTCGTTAAGATTTAAAATTGCACCAAGAACATAGTTAATAGGCGCCACATAACCTAACCGATTGAGCTACCCATTACTTGGAGAGAGAAAGTGGGAGTCAAGAAGGTTCATACTACCAATAAAGGTGGTCGCTGGTTTGGGCCACCGGTGGAGGCCCGGGTCTAGGCACCAATAAGGGTGGTCGCTGGTTTGGGCCACCGGTGGAGGCCTGGGTCTAGGCCCCATAAAAAACAGCATGAGCTCGATGGCAGCCCGAGGCATGATCTGGCCCGATTAATTTTTAAAATTATTTTTAATTAACAATATTTATATTCAAAAATTTTATTTGATATTTTAAAAAAATCGTTTTTCGCTCGAGCCCAGGATTCGGGTACCGGACCCGGCGGGTCAGATGTCCACCCCTGACGACCACACCGTTAAAGTTGTTAAACTATGAAAGGAGAGATGATTGACAGAAAATAGTCTTGAAAAAAAAAAAAAAAAACACAATGGAAGCCACGCCTGGGAGCATGGCAGAGTACGGAATCACGTTCCTTGTCCTCTCTCATTCTCTCTCTCTCTCTTGCTCCATTTATGCTTGGCGTCAGGCCAGGCTGTCTCATGCCTGTGAACATGGGCAACCCTAGTTAAATCCGGGTCTAACCCAACGGGAAAAAAGGGAAACCCGCCCCGAACCCTCTCTCAAGTCTGGATCCAGTCCTGAGATTCCCCAAATCCGTTACTGGGTCCAGTTGACTCATGGAATCTGTTTGGTGGGTGATCTTTTCCAATTGGAATGTCGATCTCATGCTTCTACCTGGGGCACATCGGCCACAAAAGATGGCATCATCCCCTATCCCATCTCTTATGTTTGTTACACTGGAAACCTATACGTACAATGTACGTTAAAGGGGTCGTTTGGCAACAGCAACAATATGTAGAGCAGATGGTACATAGAACAATAACAAATTGTTTTTATTATCAAACAACCCCTAATAAACAATAAGAATATTCTAGTGTCCATGAATGACCTCTCCCCCTTTCTCTCATCCTCTGCCTTCGCCCTTCTCCTCTTTTTCTCTTTAACCCTAGAGTTTAGGACTTCGTTGGGGTCTAGAATGCAGACATTGTATCTTCAACCTAGTTTGTATGCCACCTTATTAACCCAGGTTGCCAACCTGATTAGGGATGTCAATATATCTGATTTAAATTGGATATCCAACCAATCCAATAGGAGAAAATCGGATATCCGATTAAGAAATCAGATCAGATTCGGATTTCTTAAATAACATTCGATCGGATTCAGATTGGGATTTGGATATACATAAACATCTGATCAGATCCGGATATAGGTTTGGATCGGATTCATTTTTAGACAAATATCCTCTATGAAATGCTATTAAAGTTTGAAAATTGGCAAAATCTGGTTCAAAATTTGGATTCGGATTCAGATATAAATATAAAAATCGGATTCGGATTCGGATCGCATTCAAATATGTGAGTATCTGAAAAAGCGGATATGATTAAGGATATATTTGATCCGAATCCGATCTGTTAACATCCCTAAATCTGACCAACCATACTACCCTATGTTGGTTGGAGCTTTTTTAAGTATTTGTATATCAACTTCAATTAGATAGGTCGATCCTCAATGAGTTACTGTTAGTTCATTCAACTAGAACGAGTTTGCAAATCGCTCAATTTGGAGAATGCATGATATTCATTCTGAAACAGAAGACGGAAAATATTTCTTTTGGTTGAAAATGTGTCCTAGATAGAGAATGCTACTTACTATAATTTGTTCCATTGTGTGTCACGCAGATCAAACTGTACATTTGTTTGTGTTTGTACAACGACGGAAAACATTTACTTCACCTCTTGCCCCTTAAGGTACATAACCTGTTTTTGGCGTTCCGGGTTGTCACCCCTCCCACGCTTCAACTGCCAGTGGCTCCCTTTTTGCTGCTGAGGATTTGAAATGAGAACTGACTTTTTATGGTTTACCAGCCCTCTTTTGACCATTACACCATCCCCTCGAGGGCAAAACATCCATCTTATTCATGGCAGATTTGCCAAAGGCATACAATGAAGATGATCAAGATTTCTTAAGCCAATTCTTAAGAGATCATAGTGCTTAATGATGGTTAACTCATTATCATGATTTTTATTAGTACTCTCTCTTTTAGTGAGACATCAACGCTGGGAGATTGACTTGGTAACACCAAGGGGATATTTGACATTAGGAACAAGGCATAAGTGTTTCATGAATCTAACTCAAAATGATAGACACTCTAACATATACCTCATGAATTCACTTCAATTTTAAGTTAGATTCATTAAACGCTCACATGATGTTTCTAATGTCAAACGGTTGGCAAGAGAATGACCCAACTTTCCTCTTATCTCTTTCTCAGATTCATGGAATACTTTAGTTGGACATTGAAATATTAATGTGAAGGGATCACCATACCAGTAACAATAGAAGTATATGACTTAGAGAGGTGTTTGATAATCCTGGATCTCATATTCAACCTCAATCTCTCAAGAGAGAGAGAGAGAGAGACTCCCAAACTGATGTAAAAAAGGCAAAATATATGAAACGTTAAAAATGTGTTATTTTTTTAGGAATAATATATAAATACAATGAATCATTATAATATATATATATATATGTGTGAGATAAAATAATATTAGATGTAAATTATCAAAATGAGTCGGGCCTACCCAGCCTGACGTCCAATTTTTAGGCTGGGCCCTAATCGGAATGGGCACTTTGTTACCTGGCTCGGTACCCAAGCTTATTTATAATACTATAACTTTAAACCATCAACGGAAAACTATAAAGAATTAATTGTTCCTTTTTTTAACATTAATTGAAGAATGACTTGATTGTTTTGTAAAACCATGAAGGCTATAGACTTTTGTTGGCTGTTACTTGAATATTTGCAAGATTGCTTGCTTTCATTTTTTTAATAATCAATTTGTTGCTCATTTAGTTATTTGTTGATGTTTTCTTGTTATTTATCATTTATTTTATTTTTCTTTAATCTTTAGGACCAGTTTAGAATTTTTTAACATTTGCACATATTTTCCCTAAGAAAATAACTTCGATGTATTATACCTGAAAAAGCTTCATTATTTAAAACTCTAAATGTTATTTGGAAAGAAGCATCTCACGTAACTCATGGATGGATCACCAGCCACTTGTAGGAACTGTGCTAAGGACAGATTAAGGAATCATGTCCCATTGCAAAACATTGCAAGCACACTTGAGGTATCTGAGTGCCCAATCTAAACAGTCTCTAAGACCTTTCATGTATTTTCAAATATAGTTCTTTCCAAATCAAACACTATATGGAGCACACACCAAGTACCGATGCAGCCTTGAACCTTGGGGCAAGGGGTTGGGAAAAAAAGAAGAGCTCTAACCGTCATCAAGGCAGCGGCATATTTCTCATATTCTTGCTCTCAATTTGAAGCCAAGAAATGCTGAAATAAGCCAAGGGAGGCTAGAGAAGAATCCCTTCTACATGGTTTCATGTAAGAGCCATGAAAGTGTCCCTCATCCCATATTTTGCTTAACATGGTGCACTCGCAACTCAACAAACACTAAAAGCCTGTCAACCAAAGGTTAAGAAGAGTAGGAAACCTTTTTGAATGAAGATGGAACAATCTTTGTAGGGATCGGTTAGAGAATGAATTGATCAAAGTTTTAGCAGCAAAAAGATGAACTGCCCCAGCAAGAATGTACTAAAAGCAGAAAATCGATGTTATTTTTAAAGACAACACAATGTATTTGTTGTTTATTGGAAGAAGAAGGGGCGAGAGAGATAGAGGGAGAAAGTGAGAGGATGAGAGAGAGAAAAAAAAACTTTTTCTTATTGCTTCCCGTAACCCTAATCTCATATTAATATGAGACTAGGGTGTGTTACCAATTTTACAAAATTAGTCCACTAAACATAAGACAATAATTAAGTTAACCTATTTCAACTTTTTAATATTTCAGAAAGCCTTCACCCGACTACAATAAGTATTTAACACTCCCCCTCAAGCTGGAGCATAGATATCAATCATGCTCAGCTTGTTACATCTTCTCAAGAAATCGCCAATGGGAAGAGCCTTAGTGAACATATCAGCAGCTTGATCTTCAGAAAAGACACGAATGGTGTCAATGACTCATTCTTATACCAAGTCTCGAACATAATGACAATCTACTTCAATGTGTTTAGTCCTCTCATGGAAAACATGATTATTTACAATGTAGGTTGCTGCTCTATTGTCACAGTACATCTTCATTGGGACTGTCATTGAAATCTCCAATTCAAGAAGCACAGATTTGACCCAAGACATTTCAGTCGTAGTTTGGGCCATAGCCCTATATTCAGATTCAGCAACCACATTTTGTTTCTTGCTTCTCCAAGAAATAAAATTCCTACCAAAACAGACACAGAAACCTGTAGTCGATTTCATGTCATCTACTGATCCTGCATAATCAGTGTCACTATATGTTTCTATGTCCACACATGCTCCCTTTTTGAACCATAACCTCTTTCCCGGAGCTGATTTTAAGTATTTTACCACCATTTGAGCAGTCTCCCAATGAATTTTCCAAGGTTTTTCTATGAATTGACTTAACTTATTCACAGCAAAGCTGATATCAGGTCGAGTGATAGTCAAGTATAAAAGTTTCCCTATCAATGATTTGTGAGAACGTGAGTCAAAAGCTTCTGAGTCATCATCATGAATATGAATTCAAGGATTCATAGGAAGTGTAGCCGGTTTGGCTCCCAATAACCCTGTTTCCTGCAAAAGATCAAGAACATATTTCATCTGAGACATCACAAGTCCTTGATTACTGCGAGCCACTTCAATGCCAATAAAATAACAAAGTGGACCAAGATCTTTTGTGACAAAGTATTTCTATAGAAACTTCTTTGTCTAAGCTAATTTGTGAATACTTTCTCCAGTGAGAGCAATATCATCAACATATACAATCAATATCACTATACCAAAAGTCCCTCTCTTGATAAATGAGTTATCAAACTGGGACCTTTGTAATCACACTTAGAGACAACCTCACTGAGCTTATGAAACCATGCACGAGGGCTTTGTTTAAGCCCATAGATAGCCTTTTTGAGTTTGCATACCTTGGAACACTCCTCATGTCGCTCAAAACCAAGTGGTTGTTGCACATAGGCTGTTTTAGAGAGATCACCATATATAAATGCATTTTTCACATCAAGGTGAAAAAAGAGCCAATCCTGCTGAACTATGAGAGATATAATAATGCGAATAGTACCTAACCATGCCACAGGCGAAAACGTTTCAAAGAAGTCCACCCCATAAGTTTGTGTATAGCCTTTAGCAATAAGACAAGCGCAATAAGACAAGCTTTGAAGCGCTCTACAGACCCATCAGAATGATATTTGATTGTGAAAACCCAATTGGAGCCGACAACGTCACAATTCATCGGAGAGTCCACTAAGTTTCAAGTTTCCCTAAAAAGAAGAGTATCTATTTCCTCCTGCATGGTTTGCTTCCATCGTGAATCAAACAAGGCTTGGTGGTGAGAGGTCGGAATAGTATAACTATCCATAGCTCGGTCAAACTGTACTAAACTCTTGCTCAAATGGTCCATAGAAACCGAGTTAGAGATAGGATGTCTTGTGCACTGTCGGTTGCCCTTGCGAATAAAAATGGGTAGATCATCTGCAGAATAGTCATCATTTCTTCCTAAGTCAGCATTATCATTAGAACTTACCTCATGAGAAGATTCTGGTGGACGGTTGGGAGAAGGATCTTGACGCCGAGTATAGACTATTGGAGGTTTACGAAAACGATCACATGACTGTGGTTGAGAGGAAGGGATAGACTTAAGTGATACTGGGGGAATAGGAAGAGGAACAGATATAGGGAGTTCAGTCATAGTCTCATTTGATGTGAAGGAAGGATGCGACTCAAAGAATGTAACATCTGCACTGGTAATCTCTTTTTGTTCTGGACATCAAAACATCGGTAGCCTATGCGTTCTTGGATAGCAGACGAAGGCAATCTGTTGATGAGGTAGCAGGCAGTAAGAATAGCATCACCCCAAAAATATGCAGGCATATGAGTATGCAACATGAGAGTGTGGACCACGTTTAGAAGTTGTCGATGTTTGCGTTCAACAACATTGACTGACTCTAATAAAATCATCAATCAGAACAAGATAATACCAAAAACGTGAACGAAATGGAACACGACTTGAACCTAAACATCAACATGCAGAAGATCAATGGGACTTTGACTCAATGGATTCTGACTTGAAGGGAAACTACTACGTGTATGCTTGCCTAACTGGCATGCATCACATAAGAATGACTCTAATGTAGGAATATATGGAAAAATACGACGAAGCTTGGACACATAAAGATGACCCAGCCTGAGATGCCACTGCAAAGGAGAAGGCTTCGATGTGAAGGAGGATGCAGCAACGTCGACAAGGACAAAGAGGAAATAGAGTCGCTCCCGTTCATGGCCGCCACCAATTGTCTTTGCAGTTTGTAAGTCCTGAAAAGAACATTAACCGGGATAAAAAATGACTCTACACTGTAAATTTTTAGTCAATTGCTTAGCAGATAATAGATTAACAGGAAATCGTGGAGCATATAACACATGTGTAATGGTGCCAAAAGACGTGAGATAGATATCACCACTGCCCAGAATGGAGGACAATTTACCATCAGCCAACCTGACGTGTTGTGGTGTAGTGAACCTGGTGAATGATAAAAAAAATTGTGGCTGATTACAACAATGTCTGGATGCTCCTGAGTCAATCATCCATATCATACCTGGGTCACTGGTAGGTTCACCAATAGAGAAAGCCGAGTCTATGGTAGCTGTGCTGGTTGAAGCAGGAGTAGATCTCTGAGCAAGAACCAGGTCATATTCTTCATTGCTTAAGTTAAGAGAATATAATAGAGATATAGGAGTAGGAGACTCACTCATAGAAGTCGTAACCTGTGGAGAAGTCGCAGTAGAAGAAGAATATCCTTTTCCTGCATTTGTCCTTCCTCCACCACGTCCTTGAGGACCAGCAGAACGTAGGTGGGGATGTTTGTCCCAACATCGATCCTCTAAGTGCCCTAATTTACCACAAGAGGAGCACTGAAATTTGCCACGTTCTGCACCACGACCTGTACCATGTCCCGCACCACGACCTGTACCATGTCCCCTAGATCCAACAAAGAAATTATGGCTACATCTGTCAGACATTACAAGAGCATAAACTGGGGTGTCATGTGTAGGCTGAGTAAGAGTGATTGCAAGACGACTCGGCCTATTATAAATAATAGTATCTGCTCGGTCCGGAAGATCACTGCCAGAATTTGAGACATCACCACAGAATACCCTGAAGATAATCAAGACAAAAACTTTGCTACCATACCAGTTTCAAAATGTGATGCATAACAGTGCTTGCATGGTGGGCGAAGAGCTTTTAATCGTTCATACGCAACAATGAACGTAGCAAAATATTGTGTCAAATCTTTATCTTCTTGTTGTATGTTACACAACTCCTCTTCCAATTATAAAATTTTAATGTCATTCGTAGCGTGAGAGTACGCCTTCTTCATAAAAGACCACATATCTTTGGCCTTGGTGTAGTATACAATTGTTGGAGCTATACGGGACTCTAAACTCTAGACCAGATCTCATAATTCGAACCATCGAGTTTGATTGTGGTTCCATACGAAAAGAGTTCCCAATCATCTTGTATTCATTAGACCCTTCTAATTTATTACTATCAGCCATCGTAGAAAACCAATGTGATAAAGCACACAGACTACAGCCAAGGATCGTGCAACAGGTTGAACACAAACCATACAGCAAATATCAAATTTTTAGACGATAGCAAGAATGGATTTTCAGATGATAGCAGGCACCAAATATCAGCAATCTATTTTTAGATAAAGGTAACATGCATCAATTCAAGCACACACAAATCTGAAAGTAAATCTCATCACAACCAGTCAACTCCATGCAACTTCGACTATTCATTAACTTCACACGATTTCAGCATGTGGCATCAAACACACATAGATCTGCCAAGACAACGTACCTTTGCCTGTTATGATCCACCAGGTACCAAGTATATCTGATTCTCCTAACCGATCAGACGATCATTGGTCTGATTTTTTTTTTATTCCACGGCATCAGATAGGTCAGATCTGAAACATCTCATCTTCTTCCATGACAGCCACTAGGTCAAATATGAAACGTTTTGGTTTGATCCACTGTTGGTCTGATCTTCTTCCACGTAGTCAATAGATCAAATTTGAACCATTCTAATCAGATTCACCATGCAGAAACATCATATGGCCAAACACCATCATTATTTGGATCTGAACAACGGCTTCAGATCTGTCTCCAACGACAACATAAGGAAGCTAATTACGTTTCTACATGTTAAAAGTGATTAGCCCCTTTCCACCAACAAATTAACTTGCTTGCTTTGTAATCAGCAGAAACCTGGGCGTGGAACCCTAGATAGGAGGAAGAGAAGAGAGGTGAGAGGAGGAAGGAACCCTAAATGTGAAACCCTAGATTGTACAGCCCTAGGTTCACTGCTCTGATACCATGTTGTTTATTGAAAGAAGAAGGGGCGAGAGAGGTAGAGAGAGAAAGTGAGAGGACGAGAGAGAGAAAAAAAAATTTCTTATTGCTTCAGGTAACCTGAATCTCATATTAATATGAGACTAGGGTGTGTTCCCAATTTTACAAAATTAATCCACTAAACATAAGACAATAATTAAGTGGACCTATTTCAACTTTATAATATTTCAGAAAGCCTCCACCCAACTACTATAAGTATTTAACAGTATTCAGTCAAAACCAATGCACTAAGTGGCGGACCCAAAAATTTTTTGACCAAATTATATTTTCACAATTTTAACTGGGGTTGAAATATAATTTTTCAAAACTTTTGTAGAAGTAATTGATTTTTTTTTTATTTTACATGTAAATTTTTAAAAAAAAAATTAAAGGGTTAGGAAAGCACCCAGGCCCTGCAGCACCACCCCCAGCCTTTCTTAGTTTCAGTTCCTCGACATTTTAAAATGAACGGATTAGTCAGGCAATAAGCTCCGCAGTAGCTAGAACATGCTTCGCATTCTCCCATGTACGACTAGCATTGCTTCATCTTTTGCTTCCAATACGTTCCACTTGTAGACTTCCACGCTCCATGTTTTTCCTTTTTCCTCTTTTATAACCAAATTTTATCAAAAGCTTTTAACTTTGATTTCTTCTATAAGAAAATTCTATCAGACTATGCAAAGGAAGGTGCAGTGCAGTTTGAAAACAATCTTTCATCTTGCAAAGTTTTAGAACTCCAAATAGAGCTCTTGTTGGCTTCTCACAGTGCTACCTCATCACTTTTCGCAAGTTTCCTTTAGTCCCTCACACTTAGAACACTTAAAGGGTAAGAATTACTACTAGTATTACAAACCACCCACATGGCCACATCCACTTTAACATTATGGTAACTGCTATAAAAACTATCCTTGCAAATTATACTTTCATCAAACCAATCAGAACAATACGTACATTTGCATACTTTTGCAAGATGTCTGGAACTGACATTGCCTTGAAACACTAATGCAGTGTTCCTCTTACTAGAGGGCCCCACTGCAAGAGCATTTCCACTCTTTCCAATTTGAACCAGCACCATGTCCAACTGCAAGAACACTAATTCACTGGTAACTTTCATCTTTTGAGGGCACAACTTTAATTAGGCAGAATTCCAACATAATAGCCACTTTCAGGTGAACAGATTACGGTTTATGACAGACGGCTTCACAAGAACAGAATGAAAAGAAGCTTTTCAACTGAAGAAGGTCCTCGATGAAAATGCCAAAGGAGGACTACATCAACTTGACTATTTTTCAATTACATCGTTGATTATGGAATCACTATTTAGGCACCTACACCATTTACCAACGATCAATGCACTACAGCAGTAAAATAGACAACAAATGATTCTAACAGGTTCACAGCTACTTCCGAATGTCATTTCTATAATCGTTCAGTATCTGCTACTTGAGTGACTTGGAAATGTTTCATTCTGAATTGGCTCACCGGTAAATGGATCAAACTTGTAAGGGGTACCAGTGAACGGATCAAAGCGGAAAGTGGGCCTGTGATCAGTACTACTTGAAGCAAGGCGAAGATCAGCCCTGATGGTCTCTTCATAAGAAAGAGATGGCGCTGTTTCTTTGTATAAGGAATGAGGTGCAGAATCAACTAGCGACGTAAAGCTCGACCTTGGAAGAATTGGTTCAGTTGAGAGAGATGATCGGTAACGATCTTTCGCAGGTGAGATATCATACCTGCAACACTCAACAGCTTAACAGATGCCCTCAAACAGAATATAAAAGAAAAACAAAAAAAAAAACAGAGCAGAATTGCAAAGTGGAAGACATAAATAAACATGAAAATGACCTCAAACCAATATCAATTAATTAAGTCTATTATGTTAAAAAAGTTACCTCATCAAATTGAATTGAGCTAATTATGGACTACAAGCAAAGCTTCGATTTTCTAATCAGCTCATAGATTATACCTAGTTACATCTGTGGTAAGGGTTAAGATGAGACAAGGAAAGCTTCGATTTTCTAATCATTTAGCATGGAATATTAAGAAAAGATTGGGCCTTGCAAGTAGAATATGAAATTGCTTTGATTTTTCTTCACCGGGCTTCAATTTCAAGCCCCGGAGAGCAATTATTTAAATATTTAGGGACAGCAGTTCTGACAGCCATACTTGTGAAGAGATAATCCAATGACACAACACGCATATCATCATGGGAGAAACTGTCCACTTGAAGGTGTTCAAGTAGCCAGCTGTCGACCCATAAGCAACAGATACATAGCCAACTGAGCTACACTGAAATAATTCAGAAATTCCAGCTTGGAGTAGGCCTGGACATGGGGCCGGCCCGACACCAGAAACCGGGCCCGACCCAGTTAAAATTAAAATATATATTTTTAATATAAAATAATATATAAATATAATTAATCGTAATAAAATATTATAATTATATATGAAATCAATAAAAATAATATTAAAAATATCTTATCGGGCTGAACAAGGCTAGCTCGAGCCCACCCGGCCAGCCTGGTGCCTTTTTTTCGGGCCCGAGCCCGGGACCAATGACCAGGCTTAGCTTGGAGGATCAATCAAAATTCTAAACAAACCCAAAACTAAACCAAGCACCACAACTGCCAGCAAATAGCAGGGCATGATATTCAACAACTGAGGCACCGTTCTGCATTCTGCACCCATGGGCCATCTTGAAATCAGTAGCTTCTCTGTTAAGCATATTTTGACAGTAGAATAGTGTCAGCAGTCACCTGCTAACTTCCACCTGCTACAAGACTACTCACCCACACGCACTGCCTTAACCCAGTTAGAGCGATCCTCACTAGAGGAAATACCTATTACATCAATAACCCTAATTGGACTCCCAATTCCTTTATTTATAACCAACTTCTGAGTCAGGCCAGTAGACCCAGTTCAGGTCCGATCGCAGATCCAAACCCTGGACACTAACATTACTCCCCCTTTCCAAAAACACCTTGTCCTCAAGGTGTGAATAGCTGAAAAAAGATTGTTGTCGAAGGAGAAGTATCCTCCGACGAGTATTGTGCTGCATTATCTGCAATTGTTGAGGCACTCTGCAAGTGCAGTGGATAAAATGGCATCCATAAATGCAATAGTTAGGGAAATGCTCTTCATGACTGCCTATGTGAAGGAATAGTGATGGCCACTACTTTCAGTCACTAGCTCTGTTTTGGGTCTGCAACTGTTTAGGGTCTGCAAGTAAACCCACGTGGCCTATCGATCCTTTAGACCTTCAGAATTTGAAGCTAGAGGTGTCAGAAAAGTTACCACAGGGATAACTGGCTTGTGGCAGCCAAGCGTTCATAGCGACGTTGCTTTTTGATCCTTCGATGTCGGCTCTTCCTATCATTGTGAAGCAGAATTCACCAAGTGTTGGATTGTTCACCCACCAATAGGGAACGTGAGC
>JAANDH010001416.1:0-18111 GCA_011799765.1 Nymphaea thermarum
TCGGAGCAATAATCTCCTACGTCCACGGTCGCACAGATCTCTTGTATTCTCTCTCTCTGAAGAACACACTCAGAACAACCCTCTCAAGCGGCGGCCCTCCTCATAACATAAGGATTAGGGCAAAACCCGCATTTGTACAAATGACATATATGCCCTTACATATGAGTGTACAGTATGGATCAAGTTCCATACACCAACACATATCTCTTGCATACTTTGTAAACTTCATGTACAACCGGCGTCTGACCCCCTCCCTGCACAAGTCCATTCCCTCTTCAATTTCCTTCACTGAACTTGGTTTGCTTGCTTCCAACGTTTTGATCACAGAATTGAATTGTTCTGAGACCTCCTTAAAGCTTTCCTCCAAATCGTTCTTAATCCCTTCACTACTTAGTGTTGTAATGAGGACCCAAATAAACTGCATAAAGACAAGGACAAGGACATGCTCGGGCAGGAACGCAAAGACTACGCTTGTTCCCATTTGTATGATTATGTTCACCAGAATGATGATGGAAGCTAAGTTCGAGAGTTTGTCTTCAATATTCATTTTGCAAAGCTAGGCAAGAAAAAGGCTGCTGCCATGGACAACATGACGGTGCCACTGAGTTTGGTGAGCTGGTGGTGAGGACCTGGCATGGCTGTGTTTAAATCCACCAGTATCTTTGTTGCCACCGAAAACAGAGTTAGTGTGGCCGTTGAAACTAAACCATTTGCAGGGAAACCAGAATTTTTGCCCCGGCTTCTTGCCGATCGCTTTGAAACCGGTGATCATGTCAATTTTTGTTATCAATAGGCAAGATAGCGAAGCCAAAGCGATGTAAAACCCAATGACTGACATGGGCGAAGAGTAACTACTGGTGTCCAGCTCACCAGACTTGATGTCGCATCCACGCTTAGTGATCATCTCGCCTTGGTATTGGGCTCCAACAATTAGCTCCGCTCACGAGATTTTGCAATTTTCTTTATCAAGTATAAACCAAGAAATACCCGTCACTCTTTGGGGAATGCAAGATTTGGGTCCGGTATCAAAATGGCAGAGGAGAGGTTACTTCAATTATCAGCAAAAAAAAGACTCAATAGGAGTACTACCAACATAGAAAACATTGAATTTTTTGTGATGCCCAGAGAAGTTCGGCCATGAACAATTAAGAGCACCCCATGTGTAAAATCTGTTGCTGAAAAAGGCAAATTTTAGGAGCTCCTGAGCCTCCTTCCACTTAACCATGGTGTTACACTTCAAACCTTTCAAGTTTCAAATTGAAGAAGGTCAAGAGTTCCAGAAGAAGGGAAAAAGTCTTTTGATGATGAACGGAAAACGTAGAGACAGGAGCATGCTGTTTTTGAACTGTACATGTGAACGAACCTTTAAAAAGCAGTTAACAAAATGTTAATGGAACTTTGTGAAACGAGGATCAGTTGATTTCATCATCCTGATAGCCTGCATGTGCAGTTTCAAATAGTCAGATTATCTGGAAAATTTTGAAGATTGGAATGCACTCTAGCAGACATAGTTATGCATGGTTCTTGGGGCTGTTTGGATGACACCCCAAAACCTGGTTTTGCCTCGAAAACTAGGTTTTGTAAGTGTTTGAATGGCATGAAACTTGGGTTTCTTGTATTAGACATGGTGTCGAAAACTCTGGAGACCCTTCCCCCCAAGTTTTTCATCCAAAACTGAGTTTTTGTATGCTATTAAACTAGTGACGATGATTTTAATAGCAAGAGAGTGAAGACGTGCATATATTTTAAAGGCAAACTTGACGGTTGTTGAACAAGGTGAACAACCAAAAATAAGGTTTGTTTGAGCTTTGATCGTTTGTTTTGCATCTTGCATGCAGAAAACATTGTAATCTGGTTTATATCTTGGAGGAACACAAACCTAAAAGATATTATGTAGTTGCATGAATGTTACATTTCCAGTTTGGTGATATAATGTGAAATGATCGAATACTTTTTGGTGATATAATTTTAATAATATTGATTAAAGATGGGCTGAGATGGTAAGTTATTAAATTAACTATTAAGATAGGCCACCCGATGTGTTTAACACAGATTAACTAACAGCCACTAACTGATCCTGGAAATGTGTATAAGTCAACTTTTAGTATGACATAGTGTAAGGGTGTCCAATTTGTTAAGACTATAAGTACTTAAATTTATATTTGAGAATGTTTTTTCCTTTTAATTATATATATGTATATATAATAACTGTATTCAATGTTAAATTTTTTCTTTCACAAGTATTCTCAAAAAATCCTTTTTGTCTTCCAAACAAAAACCAGGTTTTAGAAAGTGAAATTGCTGCATGGCAAATTAAGATGTAATGAATGTATAAAATATATAGGAACTTGTATATTCTATACTGTTTAAGATGAGCCAATCACCTTAAAATGCATGCATAATTTGATATATAGTTTCTCTGTTACTACAAAAAAACCGATAAATTACTCATGGCAAAAAATGTAAGTGAAATATGTGCATGTGTCAATAACGGTTTTTCCGCCAATTGTGGTGATCGTTGATGAAGACAGTCTCAGTAAAAACAGTCACTAACATCCCGAAGCCACACATCGGCGTTGAGGCCATTACCAACGTGCTTAGCACGGTGGTAAACATATGATTATTAGTGACGTCCAACGCATTGATAATAAGTTTTTACCGACAACTGCTGGATGTTGGTAATTTTTTTTTTTTACTGACAAATTGGACGTTGGTAAAAATGTTTATGACTACTTCATAAGCATCAGTAAAACTTTTTACTGACAATTATCTTGGACGTAGATAATACTCTAACCAATGCCTCATAAACATCGGTATTAATCTTTATCGATGCAATTTCATGTGTCGATGAAAGTGTTTAATTTTTTTTTCCTAGTCCACGGATGACATTTTTTTCTAAATGTTGATTTTATCGGGAATAAATATTAACCGATCAACACATTTTCAGTTTCAAAATTGTTAATTTTTGAAGCCATATAAAAAATCAGTCTCAGAGTTCAGTGCAAGTAAACTGTAAAATAGAAAGCACTACATTTAAGGTTATTTTATGAAACCAACTCAGGGAAGAAGTTACCCGATTAAGTCACTTTCTCCTTGTGCTCTCAAAGCTAAGGGTGGGTACCGAGCCGGGCCCGGCCTGATAGCCCGGGTCTCGGCTCGGGCCCGGCCCACCCTCCTAACCCCCTTCCCCCTCCTCTCCAGCAACGGCGGCGGAGGAGGAGTGGGAGTGGCCAGGTGGAGCGGAGAGGGAGACGGGGACCGGAGAGCGAGACAGGAAGGGAGAGGGAGAGCGGTAGTGGAGAGGAGGAGGGAGAGGGAGAGGGAGAGGGGGGAAGGAAGGAGGGGGAGAGGAGGACGGAGGGGGAGAGGGGGAAAGGAAGGAGNAAGGAAGGAGGGGGAGACGGGAAGGTAGAGGGAGAGCGGGAAAGGTGCCGGAGAGGAGGAGGGAGAGGGGGAGCGGAGAGGGAGATGGAGGAGGACAGGAGGAGGGGGAGCGGGGGAGTCGGGGTCGGAGGCGGGAGTCGGGCCGGAGCCGGAGGGGAGGAGGGAGAGGGAGGAGGACAGGAGGAGGGGGAGCGGGGGAGTCGGGGACAGAGGCGGGAGCGGGGCCGGACCGGCCCGACGCCCAGGCCTACTCAAACCCATGGTGCCGTCACTGTGTCCCAAAAGAATTCCCTGTAGTCAAGATAAAGATTTTTCAAGCTGCAAGATAGGCGTGCCAGAAAAGCTCTATGGTAGGAACAAAACTACAACTCGCTTCTAAACAAAGAGAATGATCTTGTCTAGATATTTATTCTCAAGAAATTGTGTGTATTTGTGCTTGTATGTGAGAGAGAGAAAGAGAGAGAGAGATTACATATAAGGAAGCATGTTGAACTTATGGATGTTGCTTAGAATGATCTTTGTTTCAATATTTAAATTCCAGTAGACGATCCTTTGCTCGGTTCTTATTTGTTCCTCCTTTTCTCTTTCTTCAATCTCTTTCTTCAATTAGGTGCTTCTTTTATTTATTCTTTATCCAAAGCTTTGAGAGAGAATCAATGTTACTAAGGTATCTTGGTCGAAAAGTTTTTCAGGACACCATGGGAAAATAAAATTTTGATAAAAGGGCCAAACACTTTGGTGCTTTGGATAGAAATTTATATTATATTTTCACCAATGGCCCCAAACTCTTAACCTTGCAAGAACAACACTGAGAGGTTGGCTGCTTGGTGCATGTACAGGTGGGTGGAACTGGACGTTGCCCCTATTTTATTCTCGAGGGGGTTGGCACAATGGTCGGGGCATAGACTGATAGGTGGCTAGTCTCTATTTTGAACCTTCGATGCATCAACTTTATGTACCGCAAAAGGGGTTCACTTGACATCTCGAGGCCCCGATAGCAAGCCTTGTTCCCTAAGGGATAAGGGGTTAGGTGGAGGGCTTCTAACTTCTACCCGATGGTGGGAAACCAAGTTCACTTGGAACCTTGCCTCCATTTTGTAGTAAGCTCATGCAAGCAAGGAACAAGAAAATTTTGAGAATTTGTTAAAGTTCTTTACTATTCCACCAAGTTGATGAAACGATAGAATAAGTGCTTAGGATGCACTAATTAAAAAATCCTTACATCTTACGGGTCACTAATATATACAAGGGCTGAGATATTGGGGTCTTTATGGGACTTGTTTTCCATGGAGCCATTCTAAAACCTTAAATTTATAGTTGGATTTAGGTGGTCCAATTATATGGGACAGCCTCATGAAACCAGGGTCACTACCCCTTGAACCTGGGTGGACCTTACGAACGAACCCACTGGCCGGGTCTTAAGAATGAGTAATCATAAACCATATGTGTGGGGGTTGGGCTTTAACAAGCCAAAAGAGAAAGAGCAATGGAAGGTGGTGAACCATGTCAATGAAGAACCATGTCAACTGCTTCGAGGCGCGTTACTGAAAAGGGCGATGTCTGGAATCAACACGTCGATTAAGGTCGAGTTTTACCATTTCGTAACTTCCGGCGTCAGTAATGATTAATGTTTTGACGGAAAATAAGTTTCATCGACGTGATGAAAGTCACTCGTTGGTAAAACTGAATCGATACTGTATTTTTACTGATGGCCACGACTGGATGTTGGTAATCTTCAATGGTGAAAAGTTTCTTCAATACGAGATCAGTAACACGTCGGTAAAATTGGCCACTTTTTTTACTTTTACCGAAGGCCGGGTCTTGATGTCGGTAAAGTTACAACATGTCAGTAAAATTACAATGTCAACGACACAATAGCTCTATGTGTCGCTAAAATTACAATGTCAACGACACAATAGCTCTATGTGTCGATGAAGGCTATTTTTAACCAATGTCTTCCATTCGACTTTCACCTACATGATATTTTCCACACGTCGGTAAAACCATGTGAATGTAGGAGGACAAAAAGAATTCATAGAAGGAATTTTCAGTGTATGCTTTTCGTGGCCTTAGTAACTAGGAAAAGTCTTACTTAAACAAAAGAAGTAATCTTATGGCTGAACGCTCACAAGACGTGACCAAGAGTGGCGCAAGTTGAATCGACTTTGAACTAATGGGCAGCTGCGGCATAAGCTTTTGTGGAATCAATTTCAATCATGAAGGAAGTTGATAGCATATAACGTATAAGTTCTTAAGCGCGGCCGATGAGTTTGCCCAAGGCCTGGTTAAATGCACGGGCCCCTATGCATGACATGTCTTCCTTGGGAGTGACCCAGGGTGGCATATGTCAGGGATTCATTGTTGAATAAAAAGACATCTCTCTGTCTTTTTAAAAGAGTTCTGGGACAAGGGTGGAGCTAGTAATTTTTTGTTATAAGGGTCATACTATAGTTTTTAATTTTTAATAGGAGCCAAAATATAATTTTCAAAGTATAGTTTAGAAAACATATGTGTGTGTATCCGAGTTCTATGTTGCTATGGGTAAAATTGGATATTTTTTTAATGGCTAAAAATTAAAAATCCATTATAAAGAAACGGAAGTTATATAAGCAAAAGCAATGGTTTATGATATAACAACAGTTCATAGTATTTTTAGTAATGATTTATGGTGATTTTAATTATTGATTTTTAACTTTTAGCTTTATATATATATATATCTCTTCTTTAGGTCTCTTCTAGAGAAGGATATCCATTAGATTCTTTTGTACCTACCGGAATTATTATCAGAAATTTATGACTAATATGTATACGCAAATGCGCTACTATATTTGAACTGCTGACGTCTTTATATATGAAGTGTGAGGAATGAAGCAAAATTGAATCTGGATCCAATTATATCATTTTATACTGCCATCAATAAATGTCAGAACTATATCGTTTGCCTGAAATTATTGTATTCTAGTTCAAAGATGATTAGGGTATGAAAGCTATAGTATACATAGATATATATCCGATCCAACATCCCATACAACTTCATTTGTTTTAATCTGGGTTGTGAATGAGTCGGATCCAAAACCTGTTTTTTTAGGCAGCCTTATAACCGAATTAAGTAAGCTCACCAAATTAATATGCAAGACCAATTAAATAATTGGATCTAGATATAGTACACAGTTTTGTATCTTACTCCAAACCCATTTACATGTAAGAAACTGATCTTGAGCTAGGCTGACAGCAGGGGCGGAGCCAGGATTTTGTTGTGGGGCGGGTCATGTTGGTGTATGGAATTGTTGCGGGTTGGCTGGGGGTTGCAGGGGGGCAGCGCCCCCTTGTTCGGGGGTTCGGGGGCGGTAGCCCCCGAAGAAAAATTTTTCCCATATATGTAAGGGCATATATGTCTTTTGTACAAATGCGGGTTTTTGCCTCAATCCTTATGTTGAGAGGAGAGCCGCCGCTTGTGTGGGTTGTTCTGTGTGTGTTCATCTGAGAGAGAATACAAGAGATCTCTGCGACCGTGGACGTAGGAGATTATTGCTCTGAACCACGTAAATCGTTGTCTTCTTCCTTGTTGCTTCTAATCTCCTCTTGAGAGTGTGAGCGGAGTGTTTTGTGTGTTGTTCCTAACAGGCCAAATCATCTGCGGGTCAGGCCAAGAGGAGCGACGGTAGGGCCAAGAGGAACAATGGGTCGGGCCAAACTAAAAAATTTTGATTTTTTTACATATAAAAAAAAAAAAAAAATTGGCTCACCCGGGCCATGGCCCGGGCGGCCCCCCCTCCCTCCGCCCCTGGCTGACAGCATCTCGTTTTAAAAAATTGATTAAGTTGGATTGGATCCAGATGACCAAGGTTTGACCCACGGTCCGGGAAGATGCTTCCACCTAACCCTTCATCGCTCAGGATATAGGGTCTGCTTTGGTGCTTGGAGGTGCTGCCCTCGGACGTACTTTAACTTGCGCGTTGGTGGTTTTTCTTTTGTGGGACAGTAAATTGACACTCTGGGATTTGAAATGGTGACTGGTTGTCTATCAGCCCTTACTCGATTTCATTGTGTCAACCCTCTTGGAGATCAGTTGGACTGGATTGAGTTGGACTTGGAAAGCCCTAGGTCCAGCCCTGACTCATTCATGACATCCTTAAATTCCGATATCTTGAGAAGAAATGTGACACCCTTTTTTTTTTAAATCACGTGGAAACAATATAAAAATAAAGAATTTACAATGCTATAAAAACGAAGTTTTGTTTATTCATTTCCAATTTTTCTCTCTCTTTTTCTTTATAATGGAAATTTATTAGCAAAGAGCAAAGCATTTCCTAACAACATTTTGTTTGTACCTTCCCGATAGCAATTAGGGCTGTACACGAGCCAAGCCGAGCTTGAGCTCAAGCTCGGTCAGCCTGACTTGACTCAACTTCGAATTGAGTTGTACAAATCAGCTCAACTCGATAAAATGGAGTCTCAGTTCAAGCTCGATGTTGACTTGTTTAAGGCCGTTTATCAACTCCCCAATTGAATTGATATCTTTCCTTGGATTTAAATTTGATTTAAAAAAAAAACAAGATAACCTAGATTAGACAAGCATACTCGAGTTTAATGGAGTCGAGTTCCTTGTTTACAAGCTCAAGTAGGCGAATGAGTTTGAGTTGAGCTCGAGTTAGCTCGACTCATTGAGCAGCCTTAACAGCAACTGGTTGGATGCTTTCAACAAGCGATCTTTCCACAGACCCAACTAGTGTTTAGCTAGCCACAAACATCCAAAGAAGCATCAACATTTAGCAATTTTATGAAATAATGGGCAAGCTAAAGGGGATTAAAAGTGATAAGAAAGGGACCTCCAACAAGCTTAAGAAGTGCAGGAGCATGTTGAATTTGTTTCACACCCATATATAGACTCTCGATGTTGGACATTCTGGTGGGCGGTCAAACGGTTGAGGTGTATCCATCAGGAGGAATGAGATGATAATACCAAGCTGGAAGGAAGTGATGCGAAGGGGCAAAGAACCCATGCCTAGCAGCCTCAATGTGTCAAAAGACAAACTACGACCAAGTCAAATTAGTTATAGCAATAAGAAGTGGGAAGGAGTACCAAAACTAAAAAGAAAACACTGAGGGATCAAATTCTTATTAGAACTGAGCAACAATGTCAAGAAGCATGATACATTGGGGGCATTTGATAAGGCTGGACTTGTAGAAATATAAAATTAAAACTCTCTTCCTTATGAAATGAGAATTGTGTCATCGAAAAAAGAATTTGGATTTCGAAATTATAGGGGCCATTCTTGAATCACACTTCTGGAATTGTGATTCCACTTTGAGGGTTGAGTTATGATTTCAGAACATTGGAATATTTTTTTCTCTCTTTGGGGCACAAGACATGAAGGTTTTAATTCAAGAATTCTAAAATTGGTCTTGTTTTATCGAACAAGTCATTTTCAATTCTTAAATCAAAGTTCATAATATTATCACAAAAGTTTGATGGTTCAATGATAGTGAACTTAGATGTTGAGCTGGCTCAGCTCAGTTCAAACTCGGTTCATGAGCAGCCTACAAACAGAACACTAACTTTAGGACCCGATGGAATTTTACAAGAGTACAATTAACTCCAATCGGATGGTCAAATTAAGCAAAGACCAGAAACACAAAAAATTGACTTAACCACATCTAAGACAATTAAAAAAGATTTTCATGCTCCACCAAACTAAAAACTAAAAAGAAAACACTGAGGAATCAAATTCTTATTCCTTCAAAGCATAGATGAAGTCTAATCTTAATCTGGGCGAGCGTAGTTTTCCACCGCCTGGCAAAAGGTCAAAACCTCCACTCAACTCCTCATGCTTCTAAGGTAGAGTGTCTGCTTTCTATGCTGCAGGATGTCACGTTTGTGACGCTTCAACTTGTGTGTTAGTGTTCCCTCTTTTTGCAGTTATTTAATGCCCGGAGATTCAAAACAGAAACTAGCTGCCTATCAACTCCTACTCAATTCTTTATACCAACCCATATAAGCCTAATCCAAGTCACACCTCGAAACCAGCAACTAAACTGAAGTATCACTCTCTAAACTAACCAAATATATATCCATAAAAACCAGAAATAGGATATAAATAAATATATGCACTAAACTATCCTATACTGCGGAAAGAGATGCCAAAAGCCCGACCTTGCAACGATCCTATGAGCAAGGGGTGCAAGAGAGAGCGGTCCACACCGTGAGTCTCTAACACGTCCTCCATGATCATGCAATGGGTGCACTTACATTCTGATAACAAAATTTACCATGTAAGACCCACAAAATTTTCAGCCAATCATTTGTATGTACATTAGTTCCTTCGATTGATGCTTCTAGCCATCTCACAATGGCGTCAATTCTTGCACAAGTGACAATTGCAATCATAGGAGTACAATAATTTTGTTTCTAGTTGTAACCTGTTGGCGTTAGAGGAAAATTTGTTGACTTTAATTTTTGTCCTACGTAAGTTATTGATATGCCTAAATCATGTACTTGCAGGTAGGAATGTTCGAGCCTCAATTCAAATTCACTTGGTTAATCTCGACTCGTAAGTCAAACAAGTCAAGTTTGAGTTGGATGAACTTGACTTGATTAAGCTTGATTATGCTCATTTAGCATTAATAATTAATTTTGAAATTGGCGAAAATTTTAAGCAAAAAATATATTAGAGGACGCAAGCTTAAACAAGTCGAGCTCGAGCACGAAGCTTGAGTCAACTAAAGTTGAACTCAAGCTGAGCTATATGTGAGTCGAGTCAAGTTGAAGCTCGAGGTTGGCTCTCTCGTTGTACATCCCTACCTGCATGCCCTTGCCTACCCACTTAAATTGGACGGTCAAGAGTGGCAATAGCACAAGAACATGAATCTTTAGTTTAGAATCATGCATCTATCTGCCTTTTCATATATTTCATGTTGACATAATGTTTGCATTCTAAAATTTATTTTGCCTTTTTTTGGCATGCTTCACAAAAATAAGGTTTTGTTTTGAAAAGAGAGAGAAGTAGACTCGCCTATCGGTAAGAGGTCCAGTTATTCCCAACGCATTTGTTAGAGATAACACAACCAAGAACTAGTCTCTTGTTTTGCTATCTTAAATCCTATATGCTTGTGTATTGAAGTTTAAGTAAAATGTTTATACTATTAAGATAAATTTTAAAATGATTAAAGCATGGTTTGGTTTAAAAAATAGTTCCCTCATTTAGATCGATGGTCTTAGGGGCTCATTAACCCTGAATAATTAGCAACTTTAAAAAATTTAGATTGAAATGTTGGAATAGCCAAATATTATAGAAAGCAAATTGTTTAAAAGAGACACTGTAAGATCATTTGAGTTCTTCGAATATTGTCACTAGAATTCAAACAAAAGATAACTTATATTTGAAGATATTTTTAAAAATTGAAGTTTTCTACTTGTTTGATGAAATATGATTAGAAACGCACTTGTAAATTACTTGTTTTCTAAAACATGCCTTCAATTTGTCATGTTTTGCAAAAACAAGCTTTTCAAGCTTTATTTGAAAAATAAGATATCAAAATAGATGGATGATGAACATAGTTCTTGTTCATCATAAGGCCAAATAGAGATTTTGCAATATTGTAAATATTTAAAATCAAAGTAATATGTTGAAAAAAAAGTAAATATTCAATATTTTAAACAAGAAAATTTTATAATTTGTGGACGTGTTTCCCTTGAATCTTAATTAAGTTTCAAAATGTTACATTAGATCGATTATCACCTCATTGGGGTTTGATCTTATCTTATTTACGCTTCTTAGATATGTACTTGCGAGCATTCGTGAATCCATAAGTAATTATGTATGCATGACTACATAAAATCTACATGTTTAACAAAGAAATAAACCATTCATACCATAACATATATCTATGAAGCAACAAAAAAGAAAATTTTGGTGAAAATTGATAGAGATAAGATATCACCTAGTGAGTCACCCAATGATATATTAAAAATATAGGTAGGCCAATGGAATGCTAGAAAGAAATGAATTATTGAAAAAATATGAAAGATATATTTGTAATTTAAAAAATCGAAAATGATATGCTCAATATAAATTAACATGTACATGTTTAGGTGTTTCTCGGGTTGGACATGTTGCAATCTCAAAATAATGAAAATAGAAAAATAACTCTTCCTAAATCTTCACATCTTAATACATAAACAATCAAGCCATCAAAATAAAGAGATTAATAAATAGAAAAATGAAAAGATAAATATACGAGGAGGGAGAGAGAATAGATATATTCAAATTAAAAGAAAATAAAAAAAATAAAAAATAAGTATGAGAGAAATAAAGATGAGAGAGCGACAGAAAGAAGTGAAAGAGAAAGAATTAAAAGGAGAGATAAATGAAAGAAAGAATAAAAGAAAGGAATAAATATGAGAAATTGAAAGGAGACAAACGTAAGACAATAGAGGAAAGTTAAGAATGAGATTGGCCTTAATAATGAAAAATAGAGAAGATTGAGAAAAAAATAAACTAAATGAAAGAAAAAAAAGTTAAAATGAGAGAAAAACAAGTTTAAAATAAATAAACGAGTTAAAAAAAATGGAGAAATAAGTTAAAATAATAAAAAGATAAGTTAAAAAGTGATGAAAAAATCTAAATCAAAATAGAAAATAAAAATAAATATTTTCCTTGGTCATGCTTTTGAAGCTTCAAGGAAGATCCTTAGCTCCAAAGAAACTCTAGACATTCATTGGCTCCTTATGAAGAGGGGACAAAAAAAATGGTAAAAAGAAAAATTATAAATACCTTTAAAAAAGAGATTTGGTGTTGAAGTGGCTCTTCAGCTCTTCGGGCAAAGAGAACTCCTTGATAGTCGTTTTAAAAGGATTGAAAATGCTCCTCTAAGACCTCTTCTTGTTGGAAATGAAGGTTTGGAGTTGATGAAAAATTGAAGAAGAAGAAGAGAAAGATGAGAGGAAGAGAAAGAGAAGGAGGAAAGAAATCTAGAAGAGGAGAGAGAAGGTTCAAAGGTTTGAAAAAATGATGTATTGATGATAAATGGAAAAAATGATGAGATATGTATTGAGGAAGGAGGCTCAAGGGCATCATGGTTTCTTTACAAAATAAAATTAGTTATTAGTTAGTCATTATTGGCTTAAAAATAACTTAAAAACATCAAAAAGGTCGAAAAATTGGTTGACTAGAGAGTTGATTGTGCTGGGGGTGCTTCCCCTTCGTTCCTTTTTATCGTTTTCAAATCACCCCCAGGCCTGGATTGGCCAGCCAGACTCGGCTTGGTCAGCCTACCAAGTCAACTGTGGGCCCCATGAAGGGTATTTCTATTTTCAAAAAAATAAATGGTATTTAAATAAAATCAAGAGTTTTTAGGAAATTTCAATATATTTTCAAAAATCAAGGGTATTTTATGAATTTTGAATTCAAAATTATCGGTATTTACTATTTAGAAAGCCATCATAATGTCTCAATATTTGGGCCTGAGAATGAGAATGATATGTGACTTGAATTCGGACTTGAAAATGGATCGAAGTCTCAGATTTAGAGCTAGATCTGGATTAAGAGCTTAGAATGGAAGAAAAACAATATATTTGGATTTGGATCTCAAACTTGGATTTCAAATTCAAATTTGGATCTGAACCTTAAGTATTATATCTGTATAGAGGTCAAAACACAGAATTTCGATCGAAGTTCTATATGAATTTTGGACTGGATCCCAGTTTGAATTATAAAATAAGTCTAAATTAAGATTGGACTTTGTGTCCAAAGTTTAAAATTAGATCCAAATAAATCCCAAATATAGTGAATAGTCAAATAAAAGAAGAAATTGTTCAGAATTAAAAGAAATTAAAGTGTTTGAAGCAGAAAATCCTTGAAAGCTGTTGTAAAATGTTCGAAAGATGTTAAATATAGATTTTCAATAAATTTGACGTGATTACGTATCAGTTTTGTTATTTTAATATGTTGTTAGTTGTATTTTAATCAGGTACAATCTAAGAGGAAGCTGTGAATGGCTAGTATGTCTTAATTGTGGAAAAGTTAAGGGTGCTCGATAATGGTCCAAATTATTGAACGAACAACGAACTGGTCCCACTAAGAGAATACGGAACGGCGTTAAAGGGTTTGATTTTGGATCTTTTTTTACTTAGTCACACCTAGTCCAGTATCACTTAATTGGAATTTGGAGTTCGATTCGGATTTGTATTTAAAACTGAAATTGACCCGACAACTTAAGACCAGGCATATACATTCGAGTTGGAATTCGGGTTCTTATCAAACTTTGGGAGTCATGCTCTTACTCCAATTTGGATTTAGATTTAGATTTTGATTTTGATTTGATTTTGATACCCAATTCCACATCAACTCTTTGGGTGAATTGAAATCCAACAGATACCCAATTGCTAGATGAGCTAAATGCAAAATTTGGGAGTCAAGCTCTTACTCCAATTTGGATTTAGATTTTGATTTTGATACCAAATTCTACATCAACTCTTTGGGAAATTTGAAATCCAACAGATACCCAATTGCTAGATGAGCTAAGTGCAATATTTGGGGTCATGCTCTTACTCCAATCTGGATTTGGGTTTAGATTTAGATTTTGATACCAAATTCTACATCAACTCTTTGGGAAAACTGAAATCCAACAGATACCCAATTGCTAGATGAGCTAAATGCACTATAAGTCTTTGCAGAAAAGCAGTATTGCTTCTGTTGCATGGTACTAGTCTTAAATGGTGTATCCTAATTGATTCCAGTTATAGATCAAACGAACTCCCAACTACAAACATTGAGTCCCATAATCCATACCAGTTCGCCGATTGATTTCAATTAAAGGGCATTTCATGGTTTGGAATTTTGATTCATGAATCAAAATTTTAGAATCACAATTCTACTAAAATCAAATCAAGTTTCCTAATTCAAAAAACAAAATACCTCATTTGTTTAATAATTCTAATTTCTTAAAAAGTAAATATTTTTATTCTAAGATTCAATGATTATATTTATATCATATGCCCTTCAGATCAAACTGGCTCCCAACACATTCGGTCGACACTTCATCAACGCATCGACTCCCGTAATCCATGCTTACAGAATAAGGTAATTATCCGACCCGATCCATTTGAGGGCCCCATGTGGCAGAGGCATTCAGTGTCCCGCGATTTCAGGCCAACCAGGAAAAATAACTACAGAAAGGAAAAAAGAAACGAAAACTCCGTGGTTTCGGGAAGGATCGACCTGCACGGCTCTCGAGGGAAGCGTACACGCGAGAGTGAGAGAAAGAGAGAATCAAATCCGATCTCTCTCCTGCCACGCACGTCGTAGCGGCGTCCACACGTGTGGAGTGCAGCCGGAGACACTGCCGTCACTCGTGCGAGCTCCGCCTCTGCAACTTTGTTGCCGCGATTGTGGAGGAAAAGGATCAGAAGGTGCTGCTACGCCGAAGAGGAGAAGCTGAGGCGGAGGGAGGAAGGAGAGGAGGATGGCTTCCTGCTTCCAGGTTGGGAAATTGGGTCTCTGGCCGTCCGCCGGCCGGAAACCCTCGCGGCTCTGCTCCGACGTCGGCCACCTGGCGAGCGGTAGGAGGTTCCCCACCACGCTTCACGTTCGTTGCCGCCTGAGGAACGGAGACGACGAGCCCAAAGGTCTCTCTCTCTCTCTCTCGCTGGTCTTCGGTTCTGGCTTAGTTGCTGGCTACCTTGATTTTTCTGTGCCCGTACTTTCAATGGAGCAGCTGGTCCCGTCTTTGTAAACAGTGGGGTTGCCGAGATACTTGTAACATATATGATATATATATTTGTTCCCTCAACGTGTAGGCGAGGAGCCTCCTGAGTCGTTGTTCATGAAGGAACTGAGGAGAAGGGGCATGAGTCCGACGTCGCTGCTTGAAGAAGACGGTAGAACGTCTTACGGAGCGATCGAGGACGAGGATACGATGAAGGAGAAGAGAGGAGATTTCTCTAGAAGAAGCGCGGTTTCGACGGATTACGAGAAAAGCTTGACGGAGCAACGGCAGCGGTCGATGGCTTTGAACAGTGAAGGCCTGGAGGTAATTGTGAATTTCTCGTGTTCAAGCGAATCATTTGCTAATGTTCTGACCTTATAACGTGCCAGTTTGCATGGTAATGCTTTCTTCTCGAGATGATTGAACGGGTTCTTGTATTAACTGGTTGTCCGTTCTTAGTTCTGTACGGACGGTCAAGAGTTTGAGAGATTAAGCTTACTTCGATGCTGAATATGTTCTTTGAGTGGCTGTGTTAACTGATTAATGGTGCTTAGCTCTACTGTGGAGGTGAAGGTTTCGTGAGATAAATCTTATTTCGAAGTTGAAGTAAGTAGGAGTTTTATGCGGCCGAGCACGGGGCAAAGTCCGGGCTGCGGTTTCTTCGGGATCCAAACCAGAAAAAGTGAGTTGGAAATTTTGTAGGGTATACTCTGTAAGAAGCTATGCGTTAACTTCTTGACTTGTGCCTAGCTCTTGAAGGGTGGTGAACGTTTGAGATATTCAGCTTATTTTGACGCCGAATATAGTGTAGGGGACTAAGCGTTTTAGCTCTACAGGGTCGGTGAAAATGTTGAGGTTTGACTTACTTTAAACGCAGAATAGGTTTTGGCTGATGCTGTTGACATGGTGGCTTGGAGCGGCGTCAGTTATCTTGCAGTAGTGATTTTGCATTCTTGATCATACTAACTAAAACTTTGACTTTCTGTTTTTTGTTATGATAAGCCTAATCACCTGTTTTTGTGTTTGGGCTTCCTTTTAGTATATGTGGAACAAATGGTAATCAAATGACTGGTGAGTGGTTTGTTGAGTATTTGTTTCTCAACTTTCTATATATGTTGCATTCAATAATACGTGGACATCTATGTATAGTCTCATAAGTTTCATCTGTTTCTATTGAAGTGGTTGTAAGGTCATTATTTGTAGACTTTAAAGATCCAAACGTGCACAACACTGTGAAGTTGCATGTTTTGACGAGGTCTCAAAGTCTTCAAACTGGCATTGTGCAGGAATAGAAAAATAGGAAAATTAGCTTATCCTAATCTGTATGGAAAGACTTCTTTAAAATGTGTTATCACTTTTCCCGTTTGGGAATGGTGCTTGTATTGGACTGCCTCGTGCTCAATCATGTGGTTGTGTTGCAAATTATAGCTAGACATGAAATCTATAGTTATCAGCTTTCTATATTACTATTTTTCTTGAATCTGAAGAAATCAAGTTGTGATTGATATGTCTATGTTTCGCCAAATCTCACTAGATTCGATTTATGATTGATAGCAAAAGATACATTATCCTCCACCTGTAATATTTGATCAGTTTACTGGTCCTAGAATGAAAGGTTGCCCATGGTTGGGTCTTTTAGGGAATATAATCAATCATAGCATTCCCATAGACTAATAGCATTTGAAATGTAATACTCAAGAGCAATGTTCTGTAGAGAGGTCTGTCAATCTTTACACGCATACACACACACAGAGTAATGTTGCTGATGCAGCAAAGGCTACTTTCAGACAAAATGCTGATGAAGATAGTATTCAGGAAACTAAATTATGGTGTGGAGGTGAGGTGAGAAAGAATGATGATGCTGTTGATGAGAAACTGGTAAAGATGACTTCAGATGGTTATGATGAAGGAAAATATAAGAATATATTGGTAATGGAACAAAAAGACTGTTGAGGAAAAAAAGTAAGGACACATGGAGTGGTTGAAACGAATGTGGAGGATTATCAGATCTGTAAGGAAATGGGTAGAAAGCAGTTTTTCCCCCCTTTTTTTCTCTCAATGTATTGGCAGTGCTACTCCTATATCCCAGGAATTGGTTGGTACAGCTGGCAACCCTGGTGGTCCAAGAGTCATATTTGTTATTGATGGTAAGATATAATGGACAAACGTGGACATGTGACACAAATCTATTATTGACAGTTCCATAAAAAAAAATAGATGACGTTGGCCTTTCATTTTGGCACTACTATTGAAATGCCACCTAAGTTACAATGGACTCACCAAAACAGTTGCTTCACCAAATTGACATGACTCAGATGTGATGCCACTTCAATTGGCAACGGAAAATTTCCTTACTTTTTACACATACACACACTCATCGCACCCACACCCCCTTTTTTTGGAAAAATATCGGTCCCCTCTCCCACACCTGCACCCTGCACCTCTTTGACCATAAGGTGCAATCTGAATTACAAGTCAAAGCTTCTTCTGAACCATTTTTAAAAGAAGTTTGTCCTATGTGTATTCTTACATTCTTACATGTTGAATTCACTGTCCATAGGTGCTTCTCACAATTATCAAATTAGGCCCTTACACCTCACAGCCGTACCTGGGTTCTTCTGAAACAGACCTCCATTTTGTTGATATTTTAAATATCATTTCTTTTTTTCGAAAATCACTTCAAACAATAATGTTGGGATCATATCATGGTGTTGAAATGTTGGCAGCACACAAATGTCGTGATGAACTGATGATATCACAATTTTTTCATCATCTGGAAAAGAATCTTTTATATGCCGTAAGTGTATTTTTTCATTTCTTGTTCCTTGAAGAAAATTTTAGTACTTTTAATATTCTTAGCCAAAATAGTGTAATACTCATAATTTTGTAGCTTTCTATTACTTTTTTAATTTTAGATTTTTAATACTCATATGACTTTCCTGAGAAGAACGCATCTTCCAAAAATATTGTGAGAACTATGTTCTTGAGAAATTGCAAAGAAGGATATTAGACACTATGGCA
>JAANDH010001416.1:18320-54810 GCA_011799765.1 Nymphaea thermarum
CAAAAGCATGCCATATGAGATCCACATCAGATCCTTGGATTCTAAATCTGAAACAATCAAATTGTTATAGTGGTTTGGATTTGGTGTTCTTTTATGTAGCGTTGTAATTTTTAACCTGCGGAGGCTAACATAAACCTGCATTGTCTTACATATGCGAAGGCAAGTTTTGCTTCTTATATGAAACATGATTGAGCATTATTTTCTTGTCATGTTTAAGCATATATGTGTGTGTGCGTGTGCATGTGGAAATTAGGTCTTGACTACTGCAAGAAATGAACTTTGATTAGTTTCTCTATCTTCCTATTCATTGGAAGCTTTCTCATTAGCATTAATTAAAGAGCAAGAGAGAGAGAGAAGACATGTATGCGGTAGTCAGAATCTACTCTCTCTCTCTCTCTCTCTGTGTGTGTGTGTGTGTGTGTATTCGTATAAATGTATGTATGTATATATAGTTTTTGGTATATGTCACCTATACAATTGTGTCAATAGCTAGTCTTAGACGTGAGAGACGTGAAGCCGCGACACTTGAAGCCGAAAAAAAAAACAACAAAGACTTTTTCTTTTTGTGGGTATTTTAACCTTTTGAAGAAGTTCATGTATAGACTCTTTTCAGGTAAGTTGGCATCGTGGTTTGACATATCCAAGCTATATATAATCTTGGAAAATTCTGCTCTGTTTCCCATGATTTAATGACATCAACCTTTTGCAGTTCTATTGCCTTTAAGCATGTCTATAATATTGCAAGGTAGTTTTTAGTAAGACAGCTACATGTAACATTGCAGAACAATGTCCTATAGCTATGTGTTTCATGGTTTCACGTTAATAGTAGAATTCAAAATCATCTCTTTCAAGTTCTACATGCTGAGGAACGATCCAAATTTCATAGGTAGGGGCTGCTAGTGCAGTTCCTGATGAAAATAAAGTTGCTTAAAGGCAAGGCTATTCCTTCAATACTGACTGCAAAGCAAGAGCTAGCAACTACATTCGCTCCATTCAAATTCTCCTCAAGTGTGAAAGCCTTCCAAGACCAGTGGTTTCACAAAGATTTAATATAGCATATATGCCGAGCCTTCATCTACATCATTGACCTTGCATCTTAGTTGGAAGCAGATCTAAGTATCTAACCTGCTTCTTTTTTGCATCACCAAATTGTTGTGCTTATGTCAACCCTCTCTTTACTCACACAGCTGAAGAACTGATGTACAAGAGAATGCTGAAGTAGAGCTTAATATGCTTAACGGTAGAAACTTTACCTGTTGTTAGATCTACCAGATGACCACTACTTTGATCCACCTTGAGGGTATGTGTAGCACAGTCTGTGATCCTTTGCTCATTTCTCTATCCTTGGGAGGAAATGGTGGTTCATATGCAACTGCAATGTATAAGCCAAATGACATTTGGCATCATCAGCTTGTTGTCATAATAGCATAAGCCAATGAATCGATAATGCAAATTATTAGAATCTGAAAAGAGCCCTCTGATCGTCTATCACAAAATTGAGAGGATAAGCAAGTCTTTCTGAGGAAATTAAAGTTTATATCTTTCCCCTGACTTTGTCCATGAATGTGAATGGAGAAACTTTCTGGTCACTTTGGCACATCTCCATTTCCTTATCTTTCGTAACATTGGAATTGTACTAAGATTATGATTGTGTTTACTGCAGTACTTCGGGACAAGTTTTGTACATGACGCAAGTAAAGTGCCCATAACACCACCAACCTATATTGATCCATATAAGCTGTTGGAAGATGAAAGGCTATCTCGACCAGCACCTGGCATAAATTGAACTGTAACAAAGCACCATAGTTCTGAAAAAAAATTGTGGAATACATTTGCTGGCATTTGTACTATTCTTCACTCTTGTAAATGTTCAATAGACTCTTTCCTATTTATTCACCATTGAATTTATCAAAGCTACAAGTAAGCTTCATGACCTTCATCACGTTCATGTTACTCAGGCAGTATTTGGTCATTCAGCATTCTCTTTGGTATTTTGCATTGGCATATGTATTTTCATCTGATGAATATCTGAATTTATTGATTCTAATTGCTAGTTATCAAATCGATCTTGAAATGTTGCATATGGGTTGCAGAGAAAACGTGCTCATACTTTGGATATTTTACCTGTTTTTTGGTCCTTATTCAGCTTATTTTTTGTCCTACTAAGATAATTTTCTATTTCTTTTTAACCACGGTATGAAGACTTTCCATTGTGTTGTCTCAGCAATTTTTTGGACTGTTTCATAAACCAATATGGAGGTTTCCAATGTGCTATTTATGTGGGCGAGCAAATCTAGTTCTCTTTGGAACAGTGAATCTGTTGGTCTATGAATAATTGTTGATCCTAGTTCCTGAATTGATGAAATATTTATTTCTTACAATAGTTCAATTTCAGATTGGAAAGGACGAACGTGTATTTTGGTATGCTGGCAATCAGCTAAGACGTTGTTATGGGACTAATCATTACGTGCTTCCCAAACAAACTAATTCTTTTTCGCTTTGGATGAAAAAAGAGCTATTGAACATCTCATTGATATCTTGCAGACTTGAGCAAATTAAATAAGCTAATTAAGGGAAAGTTTTTGATGATCAGTCAGGATGAAACCAAATGCATGTGAAGGATCTGGTATTAATGCTAAAACCTGATTTCTAACATGGTTTTAGCATCAACCAAGTAGGTTTCTTATTTTTCCAGAGAAGGTTGCTATGTGATGTTTAAAATTGGTATTTTCACCGCAGTGCTTTTTCTTTTTGGGTCTGATTCTAATTTCATATGTAAGTGTAACAATTTTCTCGTCAGTCAGACTACCCCATGTCTGGCAACTTTTTGAAAGGTCTATTTAGTGAACTGGAGAAAAATGTGTACTTGTCTGCACGGTCGCCATTGTAATGCGGGTTCATTTTTGCATTCCGAACAACTCTTACATTTCCTAGAAGGGAAAACAACCAGAAATATGTCCCGTCTTTCCAGCGTTTCACATTTGTTGTAGCCAAAGACAATGCGATGCCCTCATTATAATATACCGCTAGTGCAAACCACAACAGCACGAGACAATGTGGAGCTCTTATGGAGACAAGGTCGCAGTGGGCGATTTTCATTAGGGTATCTGCCTCTCTAAAGCCATGAAGGTTCCCTTCCTGTAGGGTTTTGAAGGTTAAAAAGGTCTTGTATCGGAAATATTGGTATGAATAACATGATCCCCGAAAGAAAGTTGCCAAAGTCTGGAACTACCATCGTAAGAGGTCAATGAGTTGCAGTTTCCATAGCCTGCAAGGTCAGGCCGAGGAGTCAGGTCGCCAAAGGAGTCCGAAAGAGGATTGGCGTTGTGAGGAGCACTCCAGAGATAAACCGTGAGAAGGGCAACAGTGACGAGTAAGCTTAAGGTTTGGCGTTAATGGGCTTTAGGCAAAATGCACAGGAAAAGATGAAAAAATGTTCAGGACTCAAAAGTAGCTAGAATAATAGTACTTAAAATGACGGCTATGACTTTACTTTTTTATTTCTACTTAAAATAGCTTCGACTGAAGTTGTCAGTCGCACCTGCCCATGTCTCTTCGAACATCTTTGATGTTCCCTTCTGCAGTCTGTGACTTGCATGGTAGCAGTTGAGTACGCTTTGCATGGTAGCTTTAAGAGAAATAGACCAGATCAGTTCACCCACCACCAGAAACCACGTGATTGGGACTGTTCTGTTCGTGCCAGCAGCCAAGGTCACCCACTAGTTGTGGTCGCTTCATCTGGAAAGCGAGTGCAATAGGTTCCATTGTAAGCCAAATTTTCTTTCAGGGTTATTCGAGTAGGGATATGTTCGATCGTTGAGACGTTAGTCCTGGTCCTTGCAATAGTTGAACATAAAATGCCTTTTTATTGAGGCGCTACGTTCCTGTGTCTTAAGGCGGTAGGGCGCGGCATCCAAGCTGAAGGGTGCACCGTTGTTATCGCTGACACCAACGCAGCTCAGGACCCCGGAGGCAGGGGGAATGGGGGGGCCTTTAGGCCTTTTCCGGGCGGTGGGATTACCTCCCGCTCACCCAGAAAATGCCTTTTTATTGAAGCCACACGCTCTGTTTACTAGTAAATAGTCTTCTTGAAGGCCACACTTATTTGGTAAACAAACACACGACCAGTGGAGGCTGCTCATTTATTGTGACCACATGCTCCGGTTTAGTTCATCTCTCATGTCAAGATGTGCCGTAAGCCAGGACGGCCCGAGCCAAATGAATCCTTAGGGACAGAACAGAGTTTTCCTTTTGGAGTTGGTGTGTGAGCGTGCAGCACACATGGATGCGTGTGAGAATAGAACAGCCTTGCAAAGTACTATGTGTGTGAGAATAGAACAGCCTTGCAAAGTACCAGGTGTGGTTCACAGTTTTTGCCCTTGGCTCCTCCTTATAGGGGCCACACTGGTTCTTCAAAAGCAATTAGGCAAATGACAATAATATCAATGGCTGCTCATGAATCCAACCAGGCTGAATTCACGGTTGTGGGGTGGCGTTTTACAGAATAAATGGTTGTTTTTCTCAAGCTATCAAGAGCAGAAGTTTAAATTTTTTGTCAACCTACGATATGAGCTCCAGAAAAGAAAGGCGCATCAACCTTACAATTTTTTGTTGTTATGTAACGTACGCAAACAATAAATAAGAACAGTAGAGTGACCAGACAATAGCTTTCTATTTCATCCCCTTATGTATTTTCCTCATATTTTCACAGTTACGGTAACACACCCACAAAATCTCCCAGCACAGGACTCAACTGTGTACGAAAAACCCCGCCATGAAGAACTATACTGAACTTCCACTAACCAAGGCCAAAGACGAAAAGAGAGAGCTGGTGAATCATACTTTAATGTTGGACACTGCAGAAAATTCCTGGATCCCTCTGCTGCTTCTACAGGGATTGGTTCTTGAGCCTGCAAGATGAAAATTAGTAAGTTCATTGCATAACCCATGGGAGAACCATAAACAGAAGGGTCAGATTCAATTTGAACCGATTGGATCTATCTCACCATAGGTTCCACCAGATTTCAAAAAGAAAAGGATCAAAATAGGCCAAAATGACCTTCTCATTTGGCCCTCCAAATTTACTAGACATTAAGGGCCTGTCAACATAGGCAGGTTTCACTAAAGTGTCATAACACAACCTAGTATGGTCATTTTATATAATCAGATACTGTGAACAGATGCAGAAGAATTATCTTGTCAAAAGTCATGTCGATCAGATTGTTGATAAACTGATTATGTTCTACACCCTCTAAGATTTGACGCGTTCTAAGCTGTTGATTGCCTTTGATTTGTTTATCAAGCATGTTGAAATGATACAATTCACAGATAAAACTTGTTCTCTGTGACGCAAATTGTATGGACAATGTTAACTACACTGTTTCCTTCATCCAATCAATTGATGGTTTGGAAGTTGGGAACACTAGGATGTGTGAAACTTGAGGCACACCTTTCAATAACTCATTCTCTCTTTCTCCCGCTTTTTACACACACACACATCTGAGGAATGCATTCGGCCATTTTCTTTTTTAGACTATACTGAAGCAGTCCTCTTTTTTCTCTTCCCCACTTCTCCTTTGTTTTTACTCCCACTTCGGTCCTTTCTGTTGCGCTTATGCGCAAAAGAACACAGAGAGACTATATAAATCAAAGAGAAGGAACAGCAATGGAAAATTCTTTGTTAATCTGGACTCTGGTTTTTACTCTTCATAAATAATTATTTATATGTTGATTTAATTTTTTAGGTTCCTCAGATTATTTTTTCTAAACTAAGAATAAAATATCTAATTTTGTAGATAAATTCATGAAAAAAAAAAGTCAATAATGAAATGATGATGTAAATTTTAAATATTTTAGCTCAACCTATATAAAAATTTTAAAAAATTATATATTTTGACCCCTGTTAAAATTTTGAACTGTAGTCCCGTCCCTCCAACGAAATTTTCCTAAACACACACATCATGCATGAAAAAGGCAGGAAAGATGTGTGACCTTGACCACCACCAGCAGATGTCGCAATCTGGTGCAATATCGTAGTTCAGTTGTCTACACATATGGTGTCTTTAAACCCAACATCTGAGAAATCAACTCCTAGATTGTATTTCATGATTGAATAAGATTTTACAAAATTTCAAAATCACTTTCACTTAAAATGATTTTCATCCAGAGATCACATGGTTTACTTTGGCACAAAAAAGGTCCAGATGAAATAAGCGAAAGGACCGACTCTATATCTTATATGAATTTTATTCAATTCACTAAAGGATCCATATGAAGCGCGCATAATTTAATTTATTAGGCAAGGTGATCGAGTAGACTAACCTCAAGCAGGAAAAAAAAAAATCAGTGGAAACCAACAGAAATATCAAACTTACGGATTACTGTCGCCAACTCTCTGATGATTTCCTGATTGCTGCGACTGACAGCCGTGCCGCCGTCCATCTTCAAGCTTTCGGATTCAGACTTGCCTTCCAATGCTCCTGATTGCCGAAACCAATAATGGATCACCAACAATTGATCTCACTTTCCTAATCAAAACATCTTTATTGATATTGCCCGCCTAAAAAGAGACAGAAAGTGACGAAGGTAAGTGGGTCTTTCTTAACCTTTCTTGGCCTGCTAAGTAACAATTCAAGACTAAAAGTGCATACGGGGTGCATTACCTTGTAACCATTATATAACAAGTCCAATGCTCTGGTCTTGAAGGTTGGCAGTGACTTCCCTAATGCAGCAAACAGATGTGGGAATGACATCCTTGAATGTGGAGCAGTTCTAGCATCTGTTGCATGGTTGACCTGCACGGTTTCATGACCAATACCAGCTTAGAAAAAGAAATAATTCGGTCAATCGACATGCACGGGAATGATCAACATGTTCAGGATGGTGTATTTGCCAGGAATCAACACTTAAATCATGTTTTGATAGTGAAGTTTTACTTAGTGATTGATATTTACGAACGAGTTATGAATTATTAGAAACTTCATAAAAGCTTGATATATTGCAATCTGATGATGCACATGTGAGTTTCTATGGGAATCAAACATACAGAACTCATTGGTGCATCAGTTTCCAAGAAAATGTCAGAAAAACTATAGAAATTTTTCCAGTTTGCGTGGAACCATGTAGGATTCTGTTTACCGAGTTTGTTTATGCGCGGGTATAGAGAGAGAGAGAGAGAGAGAGAGAGAGAGAGAGAGATAGATAGCATACAGGTTTAGAAGCAGCCTTTACTCCGGGAAAGGAAGAAGGAGGAGCTTCACATCCACGTGATATCCTTTGCATCGATTTTGCATCATCACCAAGTCCTGTAATTAGGCAATTAAATCATGAAAAACAGTAAGTTCCTTTTCCACAATGGCAAAGGGCAATCCAAAAAGATGAGCTGAATTTTATGGAACTCCCCTTACCTTGTTGCTTAACAGAGTTTGTGAAGGTCACAACATACTCGGGAAGGATGTGAGAATTCATGTTTCTGCTCCAAACTATGTATCGCCTCGAATTCATAACGTCGTCCACACCATTATCAAACTCTTCACAGCTGGGTTGGGCCTGTTGAGATCCAAGCTCGAGTTCCTCAATGTTGCCCATTACGACGCGGCACAATATGACGTGCCTTTCCCCATTATCTGCAGGCTCTGCCATGGATGCACTGAAAAGCAGTTGAAGAAAACCAGTCAGTTTCATTACATGCCAATAGTTCTCATGAAAGTAATCAATCACAAGATTTCGATCTCATCAATTTGAGGTACGAACAAGAATTACCTCAAGTAAGAATGACTTGCAGGAGACAGACTGATGCCGACACCAAAAGCTCCAGGGCCTGAACAAATGTTGGACTCCCCAAAGCCACGAAAGACAATGGCGCCTACGTCCTTTGGGGAAGTTCCATGCCAAGCATATCTCATATTGGTATGGCCACGAGCTGCTTTTGTTCTCTCGGCGGCCCTTTTGAACTCTTGAAATCGAGTGGTACCATAAGGACATCTATATACAGCGGTAACAGTGGTCTCTGGTGACTGTTTCCTCATTCCTCTGAGGAAGACAGTCTTGATTATATTGAATGCTCCTTCGTCCTCCTTCAATTTCAAGAGTAATGCTTTCGTGGAAGGAACAGACGCCGGGACCAAAGCAGCTGCCGGTCGGTCACAGCCCGATAGCTCAGCACAAACCGCCGGATGCAATTCTGCTCTTCCATCGGGCACTACCACACTAGATTCTGCCATATCTGCGGCACCACCTTCCTCGCGAACTTCCAATTCAGCTTCCATCTTAACTCGTGGAGAAGCGCCGCAGTCTCGACAATTCTCTCCTGCAAAAATTTCAGGGAAGAAGCAGTGCCCCTCTACGTCGATCCAAGCAATCCGCCTCTGGGAAGCATGCTGCAAATTAATCTCCAACATCCTCAGAAAATCAACAACGAAGGAAGAACGCGCTGTCTCCAGACGAACCGCAGCTTTGCCATTGACGAACCCGTCTCTTAGAACTCGGAAAACGTCGTCCGGATAGTCGTCCCACATAGATTCGCGGTAAACCATCACCCTGGAAGGCGCCTTACTCTTTCTGAAGTTCTTGGCATTCCTCACCAATGCTCGCCGGCAGCAGCAACTAGGCTCACCAACATCTCCCCCACATCGACCAATTCCACGGTGTGAATTTGCAGAATTCAGGCTCTCGCCGGACACCAATGCGCGAATACGCTTGGCAATCCTCGTTGCTCTGTTCCTCATTCGAACTCCCCGCTCCGTATCTGCCATTCCTTGAGGTAGGCATGTGTTAGAGAGAGAATGAGAGCTGTGCATGCGCGTGCACAATTCAGTCTTCACCATATCAAGAAAGGGATGTTATATGCAACAATTTTCATAAGGGAACGTCTAGTCACAATGCACGCAAGATTTCTTTATGATTAATTTTTCGCTTGGAACGTGGTCGGAGAAGGGAATCAGAAGCAATTTCTTAGAAAGAAGTCATTAACGGAAAAAGCAGCAGAAAAAAAAAACAGGCCACGAAGATGCTAATAGCCTAATACCAGAAAACGGATCCAATTTCATAGAAAACAACCAATCGCAGTCACCACTGAAATTGCAGAAACCAAGTAAAAATTTCAGAGAGAAGAAAAAAGTCAAGCATCAAAGGAATTAAAATAAGACCTTTGAAACAAAGTAGGAGCGGCCGCAAGGAGAAAAGATCTTCCCGAACAGCGCAGGAAGTTCTCTCTCTCTCTATCTATCTCAGAGAACAACGCAGCATTGAAGAATCAATGGCCAAGAAGACGATCCGATCTTGGCTCTCCTTTGTAACAGGGGAAGAAGGGCGGTCAGTCGGAGGAGGATCGAGCAGCGAGGGAAGGACGGGGAAGGGAAGGGGCGGTTATAATTATATAGCAGTTGAAACCGACTCCGGACCACGCGGTGGGGGTCGGTCGTGCCCCTCGTTTGACCCCTCCCGTACGATTCTTGCCGTCGAAGTTAGTTCGCAAAAGGAGTCCGGCTGTCCGGGACGGGCTGTCCGGGACTTAGCTCCTTCTCTCTCTCTCTCTCTTGCGCCCTGCTTTCGCCCTTCCACGTGGTTAATGTTTGCTTTCTAAGAAATGAAAAGTCAACCCCCTTTTCATTAATTTGTGGTCAAAGGACGGAAAACGTCTCCACACGCCCACGTTAAGCCACCGTCTTTGTTTTCCTTTTGATTAATATTGTCGTCGGACTTCAGATGCCCTCCCATCTACGTTATTGACTTTTTGTTTGGATCGGGTCGGAGTGAAAGTATCTAGATCTGCACGAGCTTCACCCTATAATCAATCTCCGTGATGATCCAAATATGAACGCTTTATAACTGTTTGTGCTTATAAAATTATAACTGTTCGGACCGCCCGGTACTCTTTAGGCATTCGGTATCCAGCCGGATGGACTTCGGGGTCGAGTTGGCCCAATGCGTTCGATTCGGTTCAATTAATTTTTTATTTTATTTGATTTAATAATAATTTATATTTTATTATTCAAAATATATTTGATATTCAAAAATTTTTATAAATTTTTTTATTTGCTTGACTCTGGCCCTGCCCGATGCCGAGGCTTACCTATAATCAATATCCTTGATGTTGGGTACCCCAACCCGAAGCAAGGGCAATACCTTAATCCCAAGTCAGGGCTGCGTTGGAAGGAACGTGAAGACGCAACACTTAATCTGGTAGCTGTTAATGACAAAATCAATAACTCTTTCTTTCTTTAAGGGGTCACCATATAATTTTGAAAATAGGGGTTAATTTAAAATTTTGAAAAACATATGTTACTAAATTTAATTTTTCAAAAATTTTGGGGGTGTTCATGGCTTATTGGCCCCATCTGGTGGATGGCTGGGTAGCTGGTCCACGATGGAAAAATAAAAAACTGACAGGTCAAGTTTTCTGGAGGAGGGTATTGGAGGCCCGACTTTGACCCAAAATATAGGTCCGACTTGACCAATATATATATATATCTCTTCCTCAACATGATACGGGCAGTTGGTTCACTTAAAAACTGTTAACACATAGTTGATGACTCCTTTTAAAACTATTTATGACTTTAAAAAAATTTAGCATGTCACTTTTGATATATTAAAATATAAAATGTTAAGGGCTTCTAATGTGAGTAGACATCGTATTTCATTTTATTAAAGGCGTGTTTGATTACCCTTGATGTATTTCAATCTAAGAACTTTTGGGTTTGAGATTCATATAGTTATGGTTACGCCTCCTCTTTTTAATTTCACATCAATTTTTTCGCAAATACAACTATACAATGATGAATTACGGATTTTAGAAAACAAAAATTACCTCAATGGCAAAAGCATGTCATATCAAATCCATTTATTTAAAATTTAAGGCGCTAATCAAACGCCCTTGCGGTTGGGTGATTGTTTGGATCCGGATTTTTTGTTCAAATAGCTAGGCTTAGTCTGTCCACCAGTTTAGAAGTGATGATCCCCATCACGTCTTTTTTTCAAGAAAAAGGGTAAAGTCTATTTCCATAGTAAAAGCATACCCTTGAAAAATCTCAAGTTGCAGAACGATAAGGTTGAATAATATGATTATTTACAATGTATATATTTAAATTCTGCCATTTTACTGCAGCATCCGAGTCGTTGGTGACATAAATTCTGCCAAAAGATTGAAAAAGTGAGGAATATGTTTGACTTTTACTTAATGTGTTGCCTTATTTAATAAGTCTGGAAACCCACAACCCAAGCCGGGCCGGGCTGCCCCATTGCCCAAAACCTGAGCGTCGGCCCAATGCCTGAAACCAAGCTCCATCGGGCCGGCCCGAACCGGTTATTTCGGGCCCAAGCTCAGGCGTGGGTACCGGATGTCCGGGCCCGATATCCATGCTTACTTATTAGTAGAGGCAAAGTCAAAGGAGCTAGCAAAGGGCCACGGCCTCCATATTGAGGGGAAAAAGCTTACCCATTATAACTTATGAAAATTTTAATTAAACCAAAGTAAAATCTTAAAAAAATAATTTGAGAGGTATTTAGGTAATTTTACAAAAAAAAATATGCTTAAATAATTGAAGTATTTTAATTTTAAACCCAAAACAGTTAGGCCCATAACATAACATATGACCTGCTTTGCCCATCCCCACTCTCAATATATATATATATATATATATATATATATATATATATATATATATATATATATATATATATATATATATATATATATATAAACTTTGTATGCAAGTGGCGGCAAGATAATGGAAGAGTCTGAGTTGAATTTGGTTTCTATTCTTCGTCCACAAGTAGAGAGGCCATATGGACAAATCCTTTTTGGCAGCCGACCTATAATAGCGGACGTCAGGGAATTCCAGAACCCCACGCCTCTATTATGTTTTGACGTTCCCCAGTTATAGAAACGAACCAAGACTCCACTTCATATTACGTTATCTGCAAGCAAATGGCATAGACGAGTTTGGGCTGATGTGGGCAGTTGCCCACACCAACTTATACAAATTCTCTCATTTTTCATATTAATGTTTCATTTACATTTTTATTAATTTGTATGTAGGCGCCTCCTTCAAATTTCAAATTTAAATTAGTAATGACCTTTGTGATCATTTTCTGGCTCCGCCACTACATGCTTCATGAAAAGCCACTTGTCTTTTCATTTCCCATCGTTTGCCTTTTCTTTGAGTGCGGATTCATATCTAAATCAATACAGGCCACGCATTAGTTGCATTTTTTGTCATGAGCTGCCCCGCTTAAAAGGAAAAAACACGAAAAAATGGAGTTGCTATTATTGATCTTCCTTAAATATTATGATCTTCCGTTATGATCTTAATTTGTAACAAAGTTTTGTCACTCACAAGCTACTCTAAACGTCTTTATATGTGGGAAGCAAGTTGGTTTCGTTTTCTTCATCTTAGTGCTTTTCAACTGAAAATATATAATACGTTCAAAAAATATACAAAACTTACCTTACTAACATAAATTATATAAAGAAACAAGGCATGTTTTTGCTATAAATAATCAACTGAAATCAAATCGTGGTGTGCATTGAACCTATTAATGGATTAGAAACTCAAAGTTCCAAAAAAAAAAAAAAAGGTTTTTACAAAACCAACACGCATGGTTTCCTAGGAAATGAATTTTCCACATTTCAGCAACTTGAATTGACCTTCTACTTGGGCTAGTGCTAAGGCGGTGTTTGATGGTTTAAAATTTTGATTCAATAATAAAATTCCAGAAACATGGTTCCTCTTCAAACTGAAATGAAATCAAACTTCCAGGTTTTGGTTTCATAATTCTGAAAATGAAATAACCTTTTTGTTTAATAAATCTAGTTTTTTAAAAAAGTGTGCATGTTGAACATGGATGTATTTCCCATGTCAAAGGCTGACGGGGTCGAGAGAAGGGGCAGATATGTAAGGCATCGAAAACATGCCCTATGTCTTGTAGGGTTGAGGGGTTGGGTAGAAACTTTAGCTCTTTTTTTAGAAGTAAAATGAAATATTTTTTATGTTTTGTCATAAAAAGAGAAACTTTTGCCCAAAAAACATTAATTATGATCATAAACATAATTTTTCAGAACTTGCTTATAGCTTCGCTCGCAGTACTGGCCTTTTGCACATTGACTGTAACGTATTTTTTAGCACTGAAAGCGAAAAAAAATTAGATCCTTGATTATGTTTTGGTTTTTAATCATAAAATACATGTACAATAACACCATCCCGCATTAAATATTTAGGTTTAATTATACCATGGAAGTTACACTTTTCCAAAGTATAACTGCAAACTTTTTGGGGCAATTCCATTGCATAGGATCAGTTCTAATTCTCCTTGCTTAGGTTGTTAGACACATGGATGGTAGACTAATAAAGAACAATCTCAGCCGTTGCTATTTTTCATGTTGGTGATTCAAAGAAAAATAATGAGAAAAAAAATGTGTAATTAATACTTAGATGACAAAATTACCTATCACCTTTTTCTCTTTGTTTCTCTTGTAACTATGGATCTAAGAGTAACCAAATGATAAGATTGTTCAAGGCGGGAGCCCTCCTCAATTTTCCTACCAAAGCCAGAATTTTTTTTGGTGCTTGCAAGTGGTGTCTCTGTTATGTTTCAACTTGCATATCGGTACCGTGTACGTCACGAGATTTTAAAATGCCAACTTTTGCCATCTACCAGTATTCATCCCAACCCGTGCACCAAACCCCTCACATACAAGAGTACCATGACATTCATAGAGATTTATCTTAACCAAAAAGAAAATAGTGAAATTTTCTGATGCAGTTCTTGATATTCTAGTGTTCTTGGGATGTGGTTCATATCATTTTGCTAATCCAAGAGCGGGTTACCCACATCCATCGCCTGTTTGCTTGAGGAACAAATTTGTCCAGGACGTTGATATCTTCGCCGTCTCATGTCCCTCTAGATTCGCGGCTAAAGAAAATGTGAGGACCAAGCACAAAATGGGATATAGAATCGGAGACTCTTTTATTAAAGAATCGAATTCACAACTTTCTCATGGAATTGAGCCCTTGGGAATCTGACCTTTCTAGAGTGGCAAAAAAAAATGTCCGGAATCGAAATATATGCTGCTGCACTACCCCACTCTGAATGTCCCAACTCCTAAAAGATATGGGAACTCAAATTCGTTTAACAAAGGCGCCTTGATCTATGTTTTTAACTTCTAGAAGAAGAAAAGCACCTTTAAAAGGCTCGATTCCTTGAGTTTTTAAGGCATCAATATCTAAATGAAAGAGGCCATAGATACACTCATGGACGAAGAATTTCTGGCAGCATACTGCTCAATATAATGCATGGAGAGGCTGTGATTAGACAGAGCTCAAAATAACTGGAGAATTTCTGCTCTTCTATTAAATATTGACAAATGTCATCAACTAATATGTCTTACTAGTTAGGTTTTATTTCCCATAGTTTTTTTAATAAAATATTATTCTTGTTAAGTTTTCCTCTTTTTCCCTTTTCAATAAAATATTGCCGGTTAAGTCCTGGATGTGCACGCATGCGTCTCTATGAACACCATATTTGTTTGGTAAAATGCTGATTTTCTACTCATGAAGGAGAGAAGTAAATGTGGTATCTGCTTGAATCAGCTTAAAAGTTCATAGAAATCAATTTGGATATAATAAAAAAAAATACAAACTTTCGAAACAATATGTGACTAGTTTACTGGTTGGAGATAACAAAAAAAGTAGAGAACTCAAAGGCGGTTTGGTAATAGTAGTTAATGTTTCATGAATCTACTTTATAAAAATACGGCAGATTTATATAATGTTGCAACAAGTGTCTCATGAATCTTCATCAAACAGTACTAACATTGTTGTTACTTTTTGTCAAACAACCCCTATAAGTGTATGAATGTTTTTGAATCAGTGCTCTTAAGCTCAAAATTCCGCCAATATAACAAGGTGACTACCATTTTGGTCTTTATAAGTTGGGAGTACATTCACGGCTACTTTTGTCAACCCTCCTCATGAGAGAATAAAAAAAATGATAAAAAGGAAAAAAAAATACAAAAACAAACCTAAATCAGGGAAGCGCTAATATTAAAACCGAAACTTTACTCAAACAATTTAATTTTGAATAAACCAATAAAAAATATGATTTCAAAATTTATATGGGTTCGAACAATATTTTTCAGAATTTTTACATGGACCAGATTAAAAAAAAATTAAAGGTATATGTACGTCTTTTTTTCCTAAAAGGTGAGGTGGGAGGGCTCAAAAAAGATAGCATTCTTGTTATTAAATGCCCTTTAAATAGATCATTTTCGCAAATGAAGAAGGCCAAATGAGCTGAAGCACAACGGTTCATAGAAGCCTCTGTTCAACTGATTGTCAAAATAAGAAAAGTTTTAAAATTAACAGTTGGTTTGGAAAAGGTGTACAGTTTTCCTTCTTGCTTCTTAATGCAACATATTTACTTTGTAAATGATCCAATTCCAGCAATTTAGAGCCTCGTTCTTACTTCTTTTGCACTTCAAAAAATATATATTTTATGATCAATAGGAGGCAGCCTGGAAACAGTGATATCTTAGTCTTGTTTATTTTCTTGGGGTAGATTCATAAAGCACCCAAACACATTTTCCATAAACTGTTCAATTTTTTGGAACAGATTTATGAAATAATAATAAATTATTACTACAATAATAATGAACTGTTACTATAGCCCTAAATCAATCTTGGATTATATATCTTCTGTTTAAGTCAAACTTGTGATGAACTTGTGGTTGTCTATATCATTTTTATTGTGCCTGAATAGGGACGGAGATGGATGGGGTTTAATTAGTAAACCCAAAGGGTGGAACCAAGGAGGGACCGTAGCCCCTCTCAAAAAATTCAAAATTTACATGTAAATTATATATATATATATATATATATATATATATATATATATATGTTCTATATATAAATTTTGAAAAGTTATATTTCGACCGCTGTCAAAAGGTTTGAAAAGAGAATTTGGCCCACCTCATGAAAAAATTTTAGTTTTGTCCCCGAGTAAACCCAACTTCAAACCTGCATGTAAGCTTAGGCATTAGGTTGGCTCTGCCCGACAAGGAGTCAGGCTTCGGCCGGCCCAACACTTGAAACCCGAACCTAGGAACGACCCGATTAAATTAAAAAATATATATTTTAATATAAAATAATATATAAATACAATTAATTCTAATAAAATATTATAATTATATATATAAATTAATAAAATATATATTAAAAATATTGTCAAGCCCACCAAAGCTTAATCAATCGGGCCAGCCTGATAATTGATCAGGCAGGCCTGGTGCCCACTTTTTCGGGCCTGAATTGGGTCATGCAATGGGTACCCCGCCCGACGCTTAGCTTTGCATGTTATCTTTGCATTTGAGTTAAGAAATAATATCCATATATATATATATATATATATATATATATATATATATATATATATATATATATATATATGAGTTGGATTTCACAATCAGATTTGATAGAAAATTTGATCTGAATTTAGATCCAAAATCGCTCACGTTCCGGGCCACTTTTTTTCCATCCAATTTGGCAGCCTTAGTCAGATCCAGTGATATTCACGGAACCTATATATCCAAATTAAACTAGGATAATGGGATTCATTTGAGCCACGATCCAAATTAAAATTTGATAATATTCTTTGGATTTTCATAAGCCTGGGCCTGAAGTCAATTCCGTTGGCAAATTCAAGTGGGGCCGATAAATTAAGCAGTGGGCGAAAAACTCGCCGCCTTAAAACGAATTAGTTGTTAAGAAACTCGTTTCTTCTCCGGCTTGACCATTGACGCTCTGAATTTAGACTTTGGATGGCGGCGGCATTGCTTGCTCGTTAAGAAAAGATCGACTCACGTTGCTTACGCAAGGAGGCACCGCTTTTCACACCCGGTCCCATATTCAATGGATATTTTATTTTTTATTTTCAAGAATCATAGTGGATAAAGATTCGACTTTAATTTATTAAAGAAAAAATTACAAAAAAAACTTGGTTATTTTTTTAGCAAATAACAAATCCCCATTCACCTTTCAAATCAAATGTCGGCAGACAGGCACCAGAAAAAAAAATTATAAACTAGATCGGTAATTTACAAAGTTCTCTTTTAATCATAATATCTCTTTTTTTTATTCTCTTTGTTATTCAAAACAATATTTTTTCTTCTTTTAAAGGGTGTTTGATTGTTTGAAATTTTAATTGAAGAACGAAAATTCTTGAATCATAGTCATTTTCAAACTAAAATGAAACTAAAATTCCAGGTTTTAGTTCCCTAATTCAATCATGAAACAAAATGTCTTGTTTGTTTGATGATTTCAATTTCTCAAAAAATGAACATTTTGATTCTAAAATTTCATGATTCTTGGTGTAACAAACGCTCCTTTAATCTAAAATCGGCTCTTTGAGAATTTTTTTCTAAAAGTTCAGTGTGCAGATTTGTTGACCTTCAAAAGCCATTTGTTGGAGAGCATTTTCCATGTCAGGTAGCTAAAGGGACCAACTACACTATGCCCATATCCAGTTAATAAGGTAGTTTGCTAGTGAGAAAGGAAAGTGCAAGTCCAACCCCTATAAATACCAAATTCAACTCTGCCTTAGTAAGCAAGGCAAGCCAGAACCATTTGACGTAGATTTCTTCTCACCTACTCTTTTTAATATTATATATTCTAGTGTTTTTCAATCATTTTACTAAAACCACGTGAGTCCCCAAGATGTCATGAAGGAACCTTAAAAAAAAAAACTCACGCTCAAGTTTTTGTGCTGTAAGTTGAATGCAAAAGGTCAAATTTAAAGCATATTTCTGCTGTTTTATGTAAAAATTTCTGTGACAAAGTAAAATATTACATTTTTTGTCAGAAACCAAGGGCTATGCAAAGGTAGCATTTAAGTGGTAGAATCACATGGAGATAGTCTTGCATCTAAGAATTTTTTAGGGAGATTCTCTTGTTGCATGAACCAGGGATGGAGTTAGATGTAGACATGTGTGGGCAGTTGCCTGCACAGTCCCAAAGAAATCTATGTATTTATATATTGGTTGTCAACTTGAGAGAGAATGTTAGAGTCCACAACAAACTTAAGGAATCAAAGAGGGCTTTCAATTACTATTCACTCAATTTTAATCTCATTTTCAACTTTTAAATGCTTATTAATATTTGTTATAGCTTCACAATTCAACCCATTTAACAATTATCAATTTAGTGGATTCCCTTCCCTTCCCTTGCGTTTTTATTTTTATTATTCAATTTAGCGGATTCACTTTTTCACAATTATCAATTCAACCCCTTTTCTTTTACCAAACCCCTAAGCAACCAAATTCTTTCTGACTCGCGTCAGTACGTGACCAAATAAGACCTAACGAAATTCCTAATCCAACTTTGTCTTTTGCACAACTCTTTTGACAAGGATTCCCACATACCAAGTTTTCCATAATTCAGAGTGCTTCACCTTTAACAAGGAAAGGAACCCTACAAAGAATAGAATACAAAAATAAACACATAAACAAGTGGAAAGAAGAAGGCAATTTGAGGAATGCTTGGAGACATTGGATCCATGTTGCTGCTTTCTACGTGCCAATTAGTTGTCGTCGTGGCCCAATGCAGTTCCTTAGCATGGCAGTTTTCTGTACTTGTGAGAGAACTGTTTCACCTTCCTCTCTCCCTTTATATCACTCAAATCTTTTTGTGTCATGGCTTACGTGGTTGGAATACGCCTTTTATTTCTATTCCAGCGGTGATGGCACGATTCTCTGCTGAATCTGATGCCTAATAAAGCGGGCGTTCTCTCATCTTTTGCTCCATCTCTTCTCAAAGTTCTACCTATATAGCAAAAAGGATTGAGTGCGGAAGGTGTGAAGCCCTCAATAGATAATGGTTTGTTTGTGAGGTTGAGTTGATGTGGTCCGCGTCTCCAAGTTTTAAATGGCAAGGTTTTTTTTTGTTATAGTATGGTGATCTTGAAAAAAACTTAAAAAATACAGTAAATTTTTAAAAAATTTTAAAAAATTAAAAATGAAGAAAAAATAAAGTAAGTGAGGAACTAATAACAGAAACATCAAAAGATAAATAGATTTGAAACAAATAAAAAAATGTTTGACATTAAAAAACTGAAAAAACAAGTTAAAAACGCGTCTTTTTAGTTTTTAATGTTTTTTTTTTCAAAACATGCTTTTTTAAATTTTAAACGGCATTTTTTTCAAAAAAACATTTTCTATGACTATGATGTAATCTATGCACCTAATGTTCAAGCCATCGTCGTTTTTGTCTTGAATCTATATTATATAATTAAGATTAAGTAGAGTAAATCCGCATGGTGTTTCTTACGTTGTAGTTGGTATGGACAATTGCCCACACTATCCCACAAAATTTTACTTAAACTATTAAGAACAAGGTCCTCTCACTCTCACTTAGATACGAAAAGAAGAAACCGATAAAGAAGAAAAAGAAAAAAAGAAACAATGATTTTACATGGTTCAGAAACAAAGTTATCTTTTATGTCCACGACCACGCATGGTTCGCATTGTTAATGCTAGTAGTTTCGTGGTATACTCAGTGCCTTTTTTCTTTTATTTTAAAATTTAAAGAAAATATTTGATCAATATTGGTGGAGCCAGAAATTTTTGGTTGGTGGGGCAGTAGTTCAATAACCATAATGTTTTAAAGGGCATATATATATATATATATACCACCATGTGGCTTCGCCATACTGTTTCAATTACCAGTTGAGCAAACCAAAAAACAAAAGGCTCGCCTGCAGTAAAACGAAAACAATCTCAATTGTCAATTGTTGCTTGCCCCGATTAACCGACAACAGCTTACAGATTAGGACCCACTTTAGATCTGGATCAAGTAGTGTTCGTCCATAGCGGAAGCTGCTCATCCATGTGTTGTCACTGGAGTATTTGAGTTTGGATCTGGATTCAGACCCAAACTGATACTCAACTAGAACCCTATTCATTAATCCCTTATGAGCACGCCACTTGAAGGAACATAACTTAGCTGGTTGGATTTGAAAGAGCAGAGAAAGGTGCTGTCAATTTTACTCGGCTGTCAATTTTAGTTGGTGCTATTTTCCTAAACTGCAAATAGTTGTATCCAATGTTTTTTTTTTTTGGAACAAGAAGAAAAAAAAAAGGGCCAACATTATTCAACCACCACACTTTTAAAAAGTGATGAGACTTTATTGGATGGATACGGAATGATGAAAAAAAGAACTTGAAATAGCTGATAAAAGGCTTTAGAAAAGAATAAAAGCGGAAAAGGAGGGGTGAGAAATAGACATGGTTTTGATTCATAAGAACCTGTGCCCACTTTAGGATTCCCGCTTATCTTGAGTTTTTTTTTTTTTATGATGTCGCTTACCTTCCTCATCTTTGGAATATTTGCAGATCGATTGTTCTGCTTCGTGTTGGATAACTTTACTGTCCTCGAAGCGATTCTCTTCTTAAAGGTGTATTGACTGGCTTCGTGGCCTAACGTGATGTAGAATATTCCAATGTTTTAAGGCCTAGCAATAGGCTTATATATTCCCATTATCTCATCACATGATAAATTCATCTGTGTGCAAGAAATGCAAAATGCCATGCACTTTCGTTTTTGTAGGGTTTTTGGCACTATTTCCACGTTTAGGAACATACATATGATGGATGGTGCATTTAAAAGGTCTAGGGTCACATGTGAACAAGGAATTAGGCATACCACTTAGATAAGACACAAAAATTATGCATATTGAAGTTAATTATTAAAGTGTTTTTTTGACAATCTAACCTTATAGATGTAATCTTAGGAGTAATTTGATGAGAAACCTGTATGAAGTTAGTTATTTTTAACTTTGACAATGTTTTTCTAAGAACCAAGAAATGTACAACTCTTGTAACATCAAATTTTTGATAGTAGAAAACTCCAATTTTACTTTTTTACAAAAATAACTTGAAATAAAACATTATCTATAAAAATTAGTGCTTATGAACGTATAAAAAGGTCCACTTTTTATTTAAAACATCTTTTAACACAAATGTAAGATGTTTGGTTTTATCCCTTACCTATATGGTCTGGTATTTACCAATTATATATATATAAGAAAGAGGAAAAGACGCCTGAAAACAAAGAATTACAGGACTCTCAAATATCATAAAAGTAGAAAGAAATTTAGTGTTAGAAGAATGGAACAACGAGAGACGACACCAATATGTTACATAGTTTGGTCCAAATGTGTGGTGTGTCCATGAGATATCTAGACTCGATTGGTTGCCCCTTTTGTGCATTTATTCATTTAAAGATCTGACATGCTTCTTCTTGCTTTTAGTGAAATGTTATCCACACGACAACCATAAACAGCCCATTATTAGTCCATTTTCAATTGTTTGAATCTGTATTATGAAGGTTATAAATTATATTTCCCCTTGTGAATTATAACTCATCTGTTGGTAGTAAATCTCGTGCTCTGATATGGTCATGACCATAACTACTTCGAATTTAGACCTAGCCTTTTTTATACATAAAACGATATAACATGGATTTTAAATCATGCAAGTCTAGATAAGCTCATGCATTTGATGACTGAAATATAATGCATTATTACTTTGCAAGGCTGAAACCTTCAAAAATTGGTTTTCGATCTAGGTATCACCCTTGAACAGGAGTTGTGTAAATGTACGTGGGTATTTTTTTGAACAAAAATGATAATAATGGAGGTGTTATGCAAATAATAAAGCAATTTCCAGGTTTTTGAATTTCAAAAACTTACTGATGTGATGTCAAAATGCCCAACTCATACGAGGCGAAGTGAAAACCCGGGCCCCTCAAGTTCAATCACATTGAAGACATGATTTGGTAATTTTATGTGCAAGTTGTAAACCCTTGATAAACATATTCTGCAGTTCAATTTTTGGAGGATGTGTGGAATGACCAGTTCTTTCTTTTTTAGTTTGTCTCTAATGAAATAATTCAATCTTGGAAAGCTAGATCTTCTGCAAGATGAACGACTCCTATATTGTCTCCCCCCATATAACCAAAGGTTTGACGGATTGAATTCTCAAATCCATAAAGAGTTCTATACTCTTTATTAACCGAATGTCTAGACTTGCTAGCTGCTTCGAAATTGATTCATTCATCTATTCAAATTGCCTACATATGCTTTAGGTGCTATCATAACGGTAAAGCTCGACATTTACGACAGCATCTCTTTCATCAATATTGTCACCATGCAGTAGTAAAGTCTTTTCCGGCTTTCTGCGTTCTTCTGTGATGCTACCTTGCCTTGAGCAGAGCAAAGTTGCTTGCCTTAACAGTCATGAAACTTTCTCGCCCATTTGCTTCATACCAATATCTTAATTGATCAAACTGTACTGTATTATTCTTACTTCCTTTGCCATCTTCACTATGATCGCCACCTTTATTTTGATCTTTGCTGTTCCTTGCTGTTTTGACATTAATCTTTATTCTTCTTGTCATGTTCGTGGGCATTATCTCTATTCTAGTTCAAACTGATCGCTCTAACAAGTAGATACCAAAGTTGAAACATAGCCATTTTTACTAGGGGTGGGTATCGGGCCGGCCCGGCCAGGTTTTTCCCGGCCCGGCCCGTAATATTGCCGAGCCGGGCCTGTCCACCCAAAATGAGGCCCGGCCCGTTTGGCGAGTCGACGACCGCGGCGGGCAGCACAGGAGCTCGAGCCACCTCCCACACCTAAACTGTCCCTCGCCGGACTTCAGCAGGGAGCACGCCGAACTGTCCCTCGCCGGACTTCAACAGGGAGCGCGCGTAGGAGGAGAAAGAGGGAGAGGTAGGGAAAGGGGGAACGGAGAGGAGGAGAAAGAGGGAGAGGGGGAGCGGAGAGGAGGAGAAAGAGGGAGAGGGGTGCCACCCCTCAGCGTCTCTCTGCCTCCCTACTGCTTCTTCTCGCTGTCGTTCCCAGCGCCAGCAGCTTCTCCTCCAACGTAACATTCTGTGCCACCAGCGTCGCCGATTTCTTTCAGTGACGCCCGTTTCCTCTGTCTAGTGTCGCCCGCCCAGCCCTGTCTGCTTTGCTTGCCTGTGTTGCCATCACCTGAACAGCTTGCCGTCAACACCACAGCAGTCTGCTTGCTGCCCGCCTTTGTTGTGTCTTTGCCGTCGCCAGGGCTGAAGGAGGGAGAGGGAGACGGAGGACAGGAGAAGGGGAGAGGGAGAAGGAGACAGAGGACAGGCGGAGGGGGAGCGGGACTGCAGGAGGGGGAGCCCAGGAGTCGGGCCGGCCTATCGGGCCCGGGACCGCTACTGGGCCGACCTTTTGGGCCCGGGCCAGGTTTTCCCCGGGCCGGCCCGACGCCCAGCCTTAATTTTTACCTTAATTAGAGACATTGTTACCTATTTATTTTGGCGACTTAGACATTTTTTTACGGTAAAAAAAGTTTTATTTACATGGCATTCTTGTGTTTTTCTATGTTACTAGTAAGGTCATTAAAATTAATAAATAAAAAGAACATCATTGACGATTACATTACAAAGAAAGTAACGATTTAAAATTAATTTTTTGAGTAACTTTTCATTAAAAAACATCGCTTAATATAATCTCCAAAACCTACGTACATAAATTGTATTAATTGTTTCAATGCATATACACACACACACACACATTAAATTTAATAAATAAGCAGAACATCGTTGACAATTACATTACAAATAAACTAATGATTTAAAATTCATTTTATAAGTAATTTTTCATAAAAATCATCATTGAATACAAGCTCCAAACCTTACAATCAGTACATAAATTGTATTACTTGTTTTAATGCATATGTATGTAACAAAGTATATATATTGACACACACTGTGTATATAGAAAGTAAATTTCTCCGGCCATCTAGATGCTTCGGAGCTTGACCGGAGGATTTAAGCTCTTCTACATATGAGTGTGTATATGTGTACCGAAGGCACACTGTGCAGTTCGATAATCAACTTCTTTTCCTTTGGTACTGCCCTAGCGGGAGGGGGGTGGGGTTTCGTCAGAGGAGGGGGAATAGGAGGGAGAGGCACTTTTGACATACTGTTGAAGCAACATGCAAGTGGTTCGACATTGTTGTAAAATCGAGCTAACGACCAGACTTTCACCATCTCACAGCTCGATTAGCTATACTATGACTTTGACTTTCAGAACGAGAAGACTCTCACGATCACATCAGTCTGACCAGCTATACTATGACTTTGACTTTTAGAACAAGAAGACTTTCAACATCCCACCAGCCCGACCAGCTATACTTGTTAAAAAATGATAAGAGGAACAAGGAGAACAACAAGAATTTACGTGGTTCGGCACTGATGCCTACGTCCACGGAGGAAGAAGACTTTCTCTTTTTTTATTTCACTGCTCTATTTACAATCAAAGAGAGAAGGGAGATTTATACACTTTGATTTTGGCGATAACCAAGAGAACGGTTATGACAACGGGATACTCTAGATATGCTTGCCAATCTTGATGTCAATCTTCCTCCATAAATCTCGTAACAATACTTTGACTTTGACTTTCAAAACAAGAGCAAGAACATTATGAACAGAAACGAAAATGTCCAACTAAGTTCAAAATACAACTGCTCAATATTCACCCGTTCGCCCTTGAAAACGACACCATTCCAGTTCAGCAATTGGTATAGTAGGTTTACTAAAATGCACGATAAATATGCACGTCGGGGCATGGAGCCCTCAGATAGCGGCAAATTATTGAACCATTTTTTGACGTAGCTAAACCACATTAGTGCACAAGGAGTATGAACTGGCTAAACGAAGTCCCACCTTGTTTGGCACCGTGCTGTCCCATGGTAGCATTGGGGATAATTAGATCCGTGCCACTCCACAAACATTCTCAAGAGGATGACACATTTTGGCCTAAGTAATTGTCTAAGTTATATCATTTGTCTTTCAGCAAATTAAGATGCCAACTTTGGCGAATGACCAAATGATTGCAAGTCAACTAGTGGTTTGAAGTGCCTTCTAAATCCAAGTTACTATTACGGAGCTTCAAAAGAACACTATCTCATGCAAAAGTTGAATGTAGGGTCACAGAATAGCAGTTGTAGAACTAATAGATGTTCAATGTTAATTTTACTCTGGGATTCTATAATTTTCATCTCAAACGTTCACCGTATGGTGTAGTCATCTTTATAATTTTTTCCGAGTGACTCAAGACTTCACCAATTCAACCTACTTCAACACTATTTTGAGTCATGAAAAAAACGTAATGGAATTTTCATAACTCCTTGAGGCTGGTGATGACTCACTTACCTAGTTCAATCCATTGAAAAACACATCTATAAATTTTAGTTTCAACTTTAAAATTATTATGATTAAACTTAAGGGAAGTGGCAAGCAAAAATGACAAGCTAGGTTTTACTATCATTGGAGTTGTGTTACAGTTGCTGTTATTTCCTTGCGTGACAAGAACCTCTTCATCCTAAAAGGAGAATGAGTAGAAAACGTTTGCAGTTGACTCATTGTCAACAACTACATAATCCCTAGAGATGACCCCTCACTTGTACTGGTTCACTGCAACAAAAAGGGTTATTAGCCATGGTCAAAACCATGGTTTTTATTGTGGCTGTTAACTAAGGTGGCTGTGGTAATAGCCCTTCTGGCTATTGATCTTTTGTCATGGTTTAGACGGTGGCTATTGCATCCATTAGCCACGGTTTATGTGGACCATTAGCCATGATTTTAGCTGCGACTATTACTTACAATCGCCGCTGCTTACTTATGTATTAGCCATGGCTGATGTAACTATTTGTGATATATATATATATATATAGAGAGAGAGAGAGAGATAGACTGATCACAAAATTAAGTATTTGTATTATAAAAGATATTGTTTGCATATTTCAAAATTACAAACAAATATTAAAAAAAACTGTGAGCAACAAAAAAAAAATTAACATTTTGCTGAATTTAGCAAAGTTCAGATTTGAACAAAAAAAATCAACAACAGTTACAGTTGGCAATGGATAGACTTCCTCCTCCAGTAAGCTAAGAAGCATTGGTTGAACTGTCTTGGTTCATCAATTCCTATTCGGAATGCTTGGCGAATTCATTGTAAACCCTAGGCCAAAGGCTATATAGTCATAAAAAGGATATCTACATACTTGCAAGGTTAGAAGCTTCGGTTAGGAAATGAAAAGTCCAATAAAATAGCTGGAAGTATTAGTATGTGGCATAAACTCAAAGATCGATCTTGGGAAAGAACAAAAACTAGTGCTCCTCCAAATCTTCAGCTTTCAATTGATCTAAGCAAGATTTCTGAATTGCTAAAATAAAACAGAATGTGCTCTGCTTTATCAAACTTGCTAAACAAAAACCACAATTAATGGAAAAAGAAAAATAGGCAATCTGGTGCATCTGTGCATTGTGGTAATCAGCATCATGCAGGCTAACAATGTTGAAAACCTGAAAATAAACAACTACTAATAAGGTGTATTCACTTGAAATGGTCAAAGCAACACTTGTTACAGATGGAAAAATATATGAGCATTAACATCTCAATAACCAGATAACCAGGTAATGTTTTGAATTTATAATTATTTGTATAACATGTTTAGTGTGCCACTCAATGCATAGGCTGCAGCTGGTGCTTTTGACTATAAAGGTTCTAATACATGAGATCACACCAACATCTGCAGGCACTAATATAAGCTACACAAGAGAATATGCTACAAATTAAAGAACTACTTAGAAAAGTAAATTGAACAAAAAAAGGCCACGTAGATACCTGACCCAAGTCACCCATCAATTTGAAATGTCTATGGGAATGCTCTGAACCTCTGAACGGAACCAAAATTTGTGATTCCATTTTTGCGGGAGATAATAAATTGTGCCATCAATCAAGAATATCAAGTAATAAATTACCATCAAAACACCAAAAAAGCCGTAATGCCGAATCCCACCCAGCACCGTAGGACTAATTTCAAAAAGTTGCTAAATGCAGAACACAATAGCAACAACTAAATCGGGATACGTTTTTAACAAAAACCCTGTGAATCACGCGACAAAAGAAACATATCTATGATTCTATACATACCACGGCTGTTACGACAGAACGGCCAAGGAACCCACTGGCCCCAAACATCGTCGCAACAATTCCACGGCGAAAATCAATAATCAATGACGATAGTAACACATCGTCACAAATCAATTAAAATCTACGAAAGAGAAGTATCTTGTCAACGACGCCTAACTAATAAAATGACGAGAAGCCTTCCAGTAACTCTCTTGAATTAACGCATCATCGCAAATTTGGGGGGGGCAAACCAATCAATAAATAAAATTAAACAGCATCTAAAATCAAATGACGAGATCGTCGCAAACATGGACGCCGCACCTAAGGAAAGATCGCCTACCGATGCGCCTGCAAACGAGATGCCCAATGCCCTAAATTGCGAGAGTGGACGCATATATTGGATGTTCATTTCTGCATTCATATGGCCGAGGCCCACAAGAAAACCTTACAGAACAATAGATAACATCAAAACCTTTCTACTATCCAACCGCAGCCGTCAAAAGTGCAGCGACATATAAATGAGGAAAAAGAGAAATGTACCGAGAAAAAAATTTGAACTAACAAATTGACTGGGAAGCCCTATTCTCCAACATTCAGAATAAAAGAAACAAGAAGATACCTAACCAAGCAAAGAGCATAAAAGAAATCGAAAAAGGTTTACTCACAAGGCCAAGCGAACCGATCAAGAGGACCCGACATCGCGACAGACGAGTAACCGATGAGCTTCGCTGTTCCAAACCTAACCAGAATCCCTCGATGGCATCCCCCACCTCGCCTGCATTCGCCCAGAAAACCACTCGGCAATCTCAAATATCTATCGACTAACCAAAAGTAGCAGAATCAGGAAAAAATCGTAAAAAAGAAACCGCCGAATTAGACCCGATGAAGAAACAGCAATAACCAGGCAAAAAAAAAAACACGAAATTAGAAAAAAGGGAAGAAAAGTATCCGGAATTCACCACAAGAGGTGTCGATCTCAGATCAGCGGAACCGCGAGTCAGAGGAGCTCAGCCCGGAGCTGCACCAATGACACTGGGGGAAAGGGCGTCGGCCTCATGGCGGAGGAGAAGAATCGCTGATTTTCACCGATTTTATCGCAGACATAATGCGAGGAGCTCCAAGGAAAGAGGAATGACGGCCTATGGAAGGGGACGCATCCTTGCCGCTTCCTGAAAGCCCCTGGAGAGGAAGGCAGAAGTCGAGGGCGACGATGCACATGAGAAGAAGCACAGCCTTCTTCCTGCAACCCTCAGCATCTCATCGCTCCTCTCTCTCTCTCTCTCTCCCTCTCCCTCTCCCCTGGAGAGGAAGGCAGAAGTCCCACCCCTCTTCAGACCATAACTCTCAACCCAAGCCCCCTCTCAAAGATACCTCCTATCAGCTCGATAAAAAATTGCATAGAAGAAAAAAATAATCTTCGAACAAGGTTGTACGCCCTTACGTAAAACCGTAGGCAATGGATAATTTTGTTCTAGTGGTTATCAAGTCCAACTGTTGCTGCAATTAATCTTTCCACAAATTAATTTAGCTAGTTCACGCCACAGCCTACTCATTCTCCAAGTAATAGTTTCGGTTTCTTCACTTTTCCTTCTTTTTTTATTTCTTTTAATCATACATTTTCTTGGACCAACAAAGTTATGAAGTGTATAATGACTGCATCATTTGCTAATAATATCTAGTTGTCTGTGCTGGAGATAGTTCACCTCTCAATTAAATACCTTACCTGCCTATGTTTGGAGTAAACTTGTTCTTGGTGAATTGATTGAGAAAATATACATGAAAATTAGTAGGTGAAAACCAATGCTTCAATCATATTGCCTCCTAAAGTATATTATTTTCCAAATTTATAATAGTGACTGTTTGATGGTTTTTAATATTATTTTACAAAATTGATGACAGGTTCTTTTTATGAGGAGATACTGATCACACCCATCTACTACACCTTATCTGGCAGGATGACTTGTAGTTGTGTCATACTAAAAAAGAAGGTGGCACATGAATCTCATGCAGCTAAACAAAGTCATACGATCTAATTGGGAATAAAAGTGTGTATCGTCTCCTCTTATATGGTGAAAGGTAGCATATGGATTGTAGAGAAACATATTCAAATCCATCATGGTCATGAAAATCTCTATTGTGGGGAAGCGAAAAGGTCCTCAAATCATACCTTGGCAGCTAGGGAATGAAAAAAATGCTAAATGTTATTGGGAGTTAGTATTGCTACAATGCATTAAAATTATGAAAGATTGGAAAATTAGATTTCATTGCATGATGAGCCTTATTTTCAACAAAAATTTAACTAATTTGGGAATTCAATCACCATGGATTAAGTATATTTTCAACACTGCATCTTTTTCAAAAGGAGTGATTGCTTAATATGAATCAATAGAGATGCAACTATTCTTTCAATGAAAAATCCGCGTCCAAATTAGATCTAAAAGGCTTCCCCATAGTGGCTTTTATCATTTTGCGACACTAATGCATCTAATCTCTAAGTGCCCATTGGTTCATATTACTTGAGTCTGAAGAGAAGTTAATGACCATTGAAAAGCTGGAAAGCAATGGCGTAGGTTTATTTTTACGTTAATGTTTTGATATATTTAATTGTTTATACATATAGATGCCTCTAAAGGCGTTCAGGTTATTGAATTAGTGTCCCTCCAGCCAAAATTTTTGGCTCTGTTAGTGTTGAGAAGCATGGGGGTTGTCTCTGCCAATTAGATAATGTTATATTGAAGATTTTTATACATGTAAAAATAACTGTACATTTGGAAATTTTTTTGGTTGACAATTTTAACAAATGAAACATGAATAAAAATAATCTCAAATAAGCTATTAGAAAGTAGTGAATGCTTGTTTTTAAAAGATCATGGATGGCTAAATGTGGAATTCACTCTTCTCAACAATCATAAAAATGATTCAGCGATTGCATAATATGATTCTTTGCAATGGGATTCTCATCCACACCTATCAGGTATGTGAGTAAATGTGGGATCATATAACAGATGCCATCATGTGTAAAAATTATGTTGTCCCCCATTTAAGGAGTACCTTCTTATAGATAGATGCTAGCATTGTGTGGATTTATTCCTAAACTTTGTTTTGGAAACAAACCATGAGCTCCCAATGTCTCCTTAACCTTGCTTTGGAAGCAGTTTGTGTGTGCCCTTAAATTTTTACCCTCATACTAGAATTTGTAGTATCTGAAAATCTAGCCACTACCTTGACCTCTTTATAATAGAATATTTACTTGAACTAATAATTCTCTCAAACTTTTCAAAGATTTATGGGGATGTTAGCAATATCAAAAGACAACTCCAAATGCAACTTGTTGATGATATCTTTCATTTGCGGGCTATGTATCCTTCTTTAAACCATTTCTGCAATAATTTGTGCATTACAAGTTAGTTGTCAAAATTGTTTCCCTACTCTAATGCTCATTTCTTAGTAAGAATGGCCTTTTCTAAAAGATATTTTTCATTGTATAGATTGCCTTCTTTATACAATTTCCTTTAGGCTTCTGAAGTTTTTGCCTAGCTTAGTAAGGCTCATTTTTTTGTCGAAATAAGAGTATAGGGCTTACCCCCTAGCAAGTTTGCACTGGAAATTTATCATTGGGTCATAAATTAAGGCTTCTTTCATAGTGATAAAAGAATATTACTAGTGACAAAACTAATCCAATGTGTAATTAAGAGGTGCATTGGTAACAGCAATTAGGGGAGTAAGTATATTCATGAAACTCAGTCATAGTCCTCATCATTTGACAACCAAAGCCCAATCCACTATATCAGCACTATTTAGTTTTCATCACTTTTGTTTTCATATACATGGCTTGTAGCAATTCATATATTCCTCTAAACTCAACTTAAAAATAGCTTTTTTATTTAAATATCCACTTTTTTGTAAGTCTCCTATTTGTTTATGTTTTTTTAAAGTACAAATTAATGAGATATTGTTAAATAAGAATTTAATATTGGATAATAATAATCCAAAACAGACTTTCCAACCTAATCCTTTGTAAGAACCATAACATTTTGTGGCTCATTGGCAAATTTGATCTATTAACCAATAATATGAGACCATTTGGTTAACATGGTTAAAGCTGAATTGTTTGAAAATCTAAGCACAACACTTTATTTACAATTGTTAATTAAGAGCCACATTCAAAAAGATAATGTTAAAAAAGTTTAATTGAGGGTTTTGAGAACAAACTTGAGGAAAAAATCTTTGGTTATGCCTTTGTTGTGTTGAACTAGGGTTACTTGTACACAGTCTTCCACTATAGTTTTGGGAGAGAAGGAGGATTTGGAAAGTTGTGGGTTTGCAAATAAAGGAAGAGAGCAGGATGGTGTCATACTCACCTTCATTGTCATCATCTTAATGCTCAAACAAAGATTCAACTAAGTTTCTTCACTTACAGAGTTTAAAGGAATGATCAAGACATTAGAATTTCAAGGAGGAAAGAGGTAGGTAGAGACCCAACAGCAAAAGGGTACTATGCACAATGAGGATCCACTTATAAGGATGAGATTGAGGGACTACTACTTCCCACATTCATCTCTTTCAGAAAGCAAGGGACTAGCGATGATCTTTCTAATGTCAATAAGCTAATAGTCTTTTTTAGTGAAGGTGGTACACGCAAGAATGGGGCTAGAGCAAAAAGGCTTGCAATGGATGCATTTTCTGTTAAAGAAAAATGAAAGATTATGTGGTAGGAATAACAAGTTCATGAACATATACCATTAAAGTAGGTTCCCACCATTGAAAGCATAGGAGAATTTGTTTGCTTAATGGTATATGTTCATGAACTTGTTATTCCTACCACATAATCTTTCATTTTTCTTTAATAACAGAAAATGCATCCATTGCAAACCTCTTTGCTCTAGCCCTCCATTCTTGCGTGTACCACCTTCACTAAGGGGGTGTTTGTTACGCTGGAAGCCTGAAAATCTAATTTTCCAAATTTTTTCAGCTTAACCAAACGCGAAAAATAATTTCGACCGTTGAGGTCGCTTCCGGAAACATCTTTCCACGCAACGGGGTGGAAAGATATTTCCTGGCTTTTTTTTCTGCCGTTTAGGCAGCGTCGTCGTCTTCCTCTCCTCACGCCCAGCATCGTCTTCCTCCAGCGGCTTGATTTGGGCATCTCCTCACCAGCGGCTTGATTGGGCATCTCCTCACCAGCGCAGCGTCTAGCAGAGGAAGGAGGAAGAACGAAGGGGAAAGAGGAAGAAGGGGGAAGAACGTAGGGGAAAGAGCAAGAAGGGAACGAAGGGGAAAGAGGAAGAAGGAAATTTTTTACGGCCCCTCCTTCCTTCCTGCTGCCGCGAGTTCCTCACGCACTGCAGCCGCTGCCTCTTCGTCCTCGTCGTCTCCCTCGCACTCTCACTCTCCTGCTCCTGCCACTCGCATGCAGAAAAAGAAAAAGAAGAATGGAAGATAGCGCCACAGAGAAAGCGTCTGGAGTTCACCTTGGTTCTTGGGTGGGCCATTCTTCCTGTGGAATAGAGAGTGTTCTGGTTCTACCCAACAGGAAATAAACTTGATTTTCTAACCAGGAAGGGAGAGCGAACAAGGAGGGGCTCGACCTTCGTCGTCCGGTGTCAAGCCCCTAGTGATGGAAGGGTATGCGGTTTTCCGGGATGTTAGAGTCGGAATTGTGTCATGTTCTTTTATGGGTACTCTTAGATTTATTTTCGTACTCGAGCCGGTTTCTTTTCACGGTGGGGTTGTGGTTTCTCGCACATGACAATTAAAATGGCGTTCCCTTCTTTGTGGGAATTGTTTCTTTGAAGTTTGGTGTTGTGGTTATGCTGGGGTTGCGGGAATTGGCCTTTTCTTGTTTAAGTTGTATTTTTTGTCGTAGTTTTAGTCTGGATTATTGCAATTTGCCATTGTGTTTTCTAGCTTCGGGGTGATTCCAGATGGTTTCGTTTTTTCCCCGAGATTTCGTGATTAGTCATACGATACAAGCATCTCTGCCTTTGTCATGCTGGGTTTGGAGGTGATAAATCTCTTTTTGTTATTGGCATGGCAAGCTATCGTTTCTTCACCAGAAGTCACGAAGGCGAGCAAACAGCAGATCATGGGGACGGAGCATCTAATGAAAGCACTCTTAGAGCAGAAAAATGGGTTTGCTCGCCGCATTTTTTCAAAGGCAGGTGTTGATAATACTCGCCTTCTCGAAGCGACGGAGCGGTTCATCCAGAGGCAGCCCAAGGTAAAGTTCTACCGATAAATTTGATATTTGTTAGGTGGTGACAGACGTGCAGATTGCTGAGTTTCTCTATTATATATGTACAGTTTATATCTGAAACTGAAACTGTAGCATTCAAATCCTCGTTAGGCTAACAATTTGTTGCTGTCAAGAGCTTGAGTACTTCAAACTGATTGTATCGTCATTAATTTTTTTAGTCTGCCTCTTTTTTTGGGTGTCTCATGTTTTTGTGTATTGGTTCGAACACTCAACATCTTCTATATGTTTTTGGGACAAGTGTGATTCTTTGGTGGCTTGGAACTTGATATATGGGTACTGTTTCCGTTTGATAATGTAATGCATTTTTTGTGTTGCATGTCTCCCTTCCTCTTCACTTATGAAACTCTGGAGAGCCTTGTAGTGGCATGGTCTTTGGTCATATCTGTAAATTCTGATCATTTCTTGTTTGCTTCGAGTGAACCCCTGCAAGAGGTGAGGTTTGTAGATTAGAGCTGTCAAGAGCTTGATTCTACTCCAACAGAAAGCCGCAGGTGATGCTTGTTTGATTCTACTTCAAGACAAATGAATTTTTGACATTTTTAAAGTGTTAGTTTCTGTAAAATGAATGCTGTCTTAAAGAATTTGGGTCCCATTTGGTTCTTCTTTTTATCTGCTTGCTAGGTTCCAATATTTACCTTGAAACTTTCAGGATGGTGTATCTTTTATAGCTTCTGTTTTCAGGGGGATATGTCACAGATATCAATTTATACAGGTTGTCATCATTCTTTGTGGCGATCAGAGACAATAATTTCTTGATTATATGCTCTGTTTGTTTTGTAGATCGGTTCCTTATTATCCATGTATGGCTGCTATATACTATACGGACCTGAAAAAATGAGGTTGTGATAATGCTGAATTATACCACTTGTGATGTTTGAATTTTACCACATGCGTCTACGTTTTTCCTTGTTATTGTTGTTTATGTGCTAGATCAACCTTCCTCTTCTAGAAAATCTGGAAATATGTTTCCTTATTATCAAACTAAGAATTAATTTTCTGGAAATCTAGAAATATATTTTTTTATCATCAAACACTGAAATATATTTCTGGAAATACATTTCTCAATCATCACACACACATCAAAATGGGAATAAGAAAGATTATGCTCATTCTTTTTTTCCATGAGATATATTTCCAATTCCATATTTCCAGGCCATCAAACGGCCCCTAGATTAAAAAAATATATCCGTTGGGTCCGTTTCTGGAAACATATTTTAAGAAAAGGGACGAAGCTTTCCCTGGGAGGAAATAGAAAGCCCATTTGGGCTTGGATCTGTTTCATGCTTCGGCGGGAGATGCAGCCTTCGCTTCTTCAACCGCAGGCGGTCGCAGGGAAGGATCGATGGAAGCATAAGGTGGGTCAGAAGCAGGAAGAAGAAGAGATGGGCAATCCGATGGTATTGATTTTAGAATCTGTCAAAAAAAAAAAAAATCTCTAGATGGACTGGTATTGATTTTTGATATTCTGCGATACCTATTGTATGATGATGTTTTTCTTGTTATTTGTGTTATTTCTTGTTATTTGTGTTATTTCTGCCCTGTGTGCTTGAGCGTTGTATGCCATCTTGTTTGCAAACGTAACAGAGTAGAGATATTTTGTGTTTTGATTTTCTTTCTTGTGAAAAAAAAAAAGTTTTTGAGAACACATTCTACGTTTGTACAGAAACTCTGCTGAATTGAAAAACCCGAAATAAATATCCAAATTGTTCAAATAAATTTGAATTTCGGTTTTCTGATATCCTCTTTTTCTGGAGAGATAAAAGGCACTTAGATTGGTATAAAGTATAAACTCTTTACATATAATGTTTTTATTAACCTGGGTTTGTTAACGTATCAGAACTGGAAAAGTCTGTCCCTGTTTTAGGTAGAACATTTTTTACTTTTGCTTTATGAATTAAAGTCTGAATGTGGGTCTGATTTTTTGTATGACGTCCCTCTACTATCTCTGATGTCATCCCACAAAATTCAGGATGTTTTGAACTTTTAGTGGTTTTTGACAGATTTCTATATTGTTCCTTGTTTCTGTTTCTTAGGAACTATAATTCTGAAAACCAGAATTTTCTGCTCCATTCTCAAATTATTAATGCTTTGTGGAAAAGATATGTTCAATTATACTTTTTTTTAATGTTTTTTCAATCTTTCTAGTTCCTTTTCTTTAACCTTTAGGCCTTTGTATGTCTATCAAATAGAGTAAAATTCTGAACCTGTCCACACTTACATTACAGGTTCAAGAATTTCCACTTACTTAGGGAGATGGGGGCACCATAGGACATGTATGACGCTTTTGCTTTGATTTCTGGTTATTGGTTTTGTGTATTAATGCTAAGAATTGATTTTAGAATCTGTCAAAAAAAAAAAAAAGAATCTCTAGATGGACTGGTATTGATTTTTGAATCTTTTGATATTCTGCGATACCTATTGTATGATGATGTTTTTCTTGTTATTTGTGTTATTTCTTGTTATTTGTGTTATTTCTGCCCTGTGTGCTTGAGCGTTGTATGTCATCTTGTTTGCAAACGTAATAGAGTAGAGATATTTTGTGTTTTGATTTTCTTTCTTGTGAAAAAAAAAAAAGTTTTTGAGAACACATTCTACTTTTGTACAGAAACTATGCTGAATTGAAAATGTAACGCTCGTCACTTCTGGGCAGGTCGGGTCGGGACCCAGACCCGGACCCGCTACTTACTCTCTCGGGAGAGCCCGACGAGGGTTGTTTTCCCTCGTCCTCGTCTCACTCTTCCCCTTCCGTTGTCGTTCATACCGAGAGGGAGATCCACGCAGAGGAGAAGAGGAAGACGGAGGTGGAGCAAGCTGTGGCTGCGACGGAGGTGGCGGCGGCGGCGGCGCTGGTACTCCGGTAAGCCCTAACATCGTCCTCCTTCTTCCCTCTTCATTCTTCTCATTCTCCCTCCTACGTAGCCCCTTTTCTTCCCCTCCCCTACTCGATTTCTCCTCTCTGTCAACATCCTATGCCCTCACGACCCTCGTTTTCTCCTTCTCACGTCTTCTTCTCCCTTCTCCCACGATCTCACGCCCACTGCCCGTTTTCTTTTCCCTTTTTTTTTTGACTGCTCCTTCTCCCCATTCGCGTGTTGCATCCCTCGACCGAACCCCTCCTTTCTCTGGTCAACAACCTTCTTCTCACGGCAGACCCCTAATTTCCCTTTTCCTTTGTGTTGTCTTATTGCAGCTGTTGCTGTTGAAGGGTTTGCAGCTAGGGGAAC
>JAANDH010001417.1:0-10461 GCA_011799765.1 Nymphaea thermarum
TCATGGTCGACCATCAGACTCTTCTCAAGATGTAAGCTCCACTGAAGTAAGTATAACTGATGTTGTTCCTTTAGATGACTTGCCTGTAGCCCTGCGCAAAGGCAAGAGACAGTGTACCATGCATCCTATCTCTCACTTTGTTTCTACTGCCCATCTTGATGATAACTTACAACAGTTTCTGAAGGCTATGACAGTTCATACTGTCCCAACTTGTCATCAACAGACCTTACTAGATTGTAAATGGCGTACAACTATGCAAGATCAGATGGATGCTCTCATTCAGCGTGGTACCTGGGAGTTGGTCGATCCGCCTATAGATTGTGACATTGTTGGCTCCAAATAGGTATTTACAGTCAAATATAATTCAGATGGGTCATTAGAGCGATACAAGGCTCGATTAGTAGCTAAAGGTTACACTCAGACATATGGGGTTGACTTCTTTGAGACGTTCTCTCCAGTGGCACGTTTGGGCACTATTCGCCTCATTATTTCTGTTGCAGTACACTCTAATTGGCCTATGTATCAGCTTGATGTGAAGAATGCCTTTTTGTATGGTGATCTTGAGGAGACTGTATATATGCAGCAACCACCAGGGTTCAAAAGACAGAGGGAGTGTAGTAAAGTGTGTCGACTGAAGAAGACCATCTATGGACTTAAACAAAGTCCTAGGGCATGGTTCCACAAATTATCAGAGGTGGTTTCACAATGTGGATTTGAACGATCACCGTTGGATCATTCCCTATTCATCAAGAAAACCTCCACATGTATAGTTGTCATGATAGTTTATGTTGATGACATTATTTTGACAGGAGATTGTGGTCGAGAAATATCTGCTACAAAGGCTTTTCTTAAAAAACATTTTGTCACGAAGGATCTTGGTTACTTGAGATATTTTCTTGGGATTGAAGTTGTGAAAAACAAAGAGGGTGTAGCATTGTCTCAAAGGAAGTATGTCCTTGATCTACTACAGGACACAGGGATGCTAGGGACCAAGCCGGCTAACCTTCCTATGAATCCACGTATTCACCTTCATGATGATCAATCAGAGTTAGTCGATTCTCGATCTTACAGGTCTCTTATTGGAAAACTACTTTATATTACTGTAACAAGGCCATATATAAGTTTTGCTGTTGGAAAATTAAGCCAGTTTATGGAAAAGCCTAGAAAAGTCCACTGGGATGCGGCGATGATGGTGTTGAAATACCTAAAATCATCCCCCGGCAGAGGTCTCTTTTTTAAGAAAGGTGAATCCCTTGAAGTTGTTGCCTATAGTGATGCCGACTATGCAGGGTCTCTTGATGATAGAAGGTCTACAACTGGCTTTTGTGTCTTTGTTGGGGGTAATCTCATATCATGGAGAAGCAAGAAACAAAATGTAGTCTCTAGATCAAGTGCAGAATCTGAATATAGAGCAATGGCTCAAACGGCGATTGAGATTACATGGGTTAAATCTATGCAAACAAATATGAGTATTCATGTTCCTCTTCCAATGAAAATGTACTGTGATAACAAGGCAGCCACTTACATTGCAAACAATCTAGTTTTTCATGAAAGAACTAAGCACATTGAGGTGGATTGTCATTATATTCGCGATTTTATAAAAGAAGGTGTGGTGTCTACAGTTCATGTAACCTCTGAAGACCAAGCAGCAGATATGTTTACGAAAGCTCTCCCTATTTGTGATTTCTCTAGATGTTGTAACAAGCTGAGCATGGTTGATATCTGTGCTCCAGCTTGAGGGGGAGTGTTGAAAGTGGAACATTTTAATTAAGTGTGGTAGGTTTTCAAATATTTAAAAGTTAGGGTTCCTTTATGTCTTTTTAGTACTTTATGTGTACATCTTTTGTAGTTGGTCCTGCCGTGCCCTAACCTCCCTTTAAGAAGAGATTAGAGCACGAGATTGAATTAACGAGTATTTGCCGCCTCTCTCTCTCTCTCTCTCTCTCTCTCTCTCTCTCTCTCTCTCTCTCTCTCTCTCTCTCGTTCTCCTCTATTATTCAACAAAAATCATGATGGCATCCCATGTGAATGATGCCACTAGGAGAATTATTACATATAACTGAAGAAACCATCTGACTTCACCTCAATCTCTTGTAAGAAGATCACTTAGAACTATAAGACCACCACAAAAATGTGTATCTTAAGAATCTTTCTCCTCAAAAATAGAGCTTGTCTCATTGCCATACATTCTTATGATGAACCTATGTCTTTTTATGAGGTCATAAGCCATACATTCACATGGGATTGAAGTCATGAATTTAGAATTAAGAGCCCTTGAAAATTGCAAAACATGGGATATTGTCTTCTTACCCGATGGGAAAATGACTAGGATGTAGATGAATTTACATGGTAACAACTGAAAGTGATGGATCTTTGGAAAGTTACAAAGCTAGGTTACTTGCCAAAGGTTATGCACAAAAATATGGTAGAGATTATGAAGAAACTTTTGCACCCATAGTCAAGATGACCTCAGTTAGAACCCTTATTGCTGTTGCTTTCTAAGTTGCGACTCAGTTTCCAAATAGATATCAAAAATGCTTTCCTAAATGATGATTGAAAGGAAAAAGTATATATATAGATGCTCCTGCAGGATATAATGTTCTTGAAGGTAAAGTTCTTTGTCTCAAAAAGGCTATATGTGGCTTAAAACAAGCTTCTAAAGCATGGTTTGATTGGTTTAGGAAGGTAATGTATACTCATGGTTTTGAGTAATGTATTCAAATATTGCTTTGTTTACTAAAACTACATCTATCAGAATAATCATATTACATTATTACTTCTCTATGTAGGTGATATGATAATCACTGGAAGTGATGGCAAAAGTATTGAACAAATTATGTTTCTTTTGAAGTCTGAATTTGAAATGACTGATTTAAGAAACTCAACGTACTTTCTTGGCATTGAAGTTGCATATATTAAAAGAGGATACTTACTTTCTCAAATCAAGTTTGCTAATGGCTGGACTTACAGATGATAAAATTGTAGATACACCTGAAAGCTTTGGGTGTTAAGATGAAATCTAATGATGGAGAAGTTATTGAAAATCTTACTTCTTATCGTCAACTTATAGGAGCACTTACTTATCTGTCCATTATTAGAGTTGAATTGCACTTCCTACATTAGTTTAAATGGAGACGGTCATGAGAATTGTTAGATACATAAAAAATACAATCACTAAACGATTATTTATTTCTTCATCATCTTCTTTACATTTAACTACTTAACATTGATGCTGATTGGGGTGGAGATCCCAGTACAAGACATTCCACTAGTGTTTTTTCTGTTTTCCTAGGTGAATCTCTCATCTCTTAGAGATGAAGAAGCAAAGCAAAGCAAGGTGTCATTATCATCAACAAAAGCTGATTTTGGGTCATGGCTACTACAACATCGGAGATTGTTTGGCTGAAGATTCTGCGGAGAGATATGAGTGTCAACATTGAATAAGCCACTAACCTATGTTCTGATAACAAAAGTGTTATATAAATAGAAAGAAATCACACATTCCATTAAAGAACCAAACATACAGAAACGGATCAACATTTTATTCGAGAAGAATACTTACAGAAGACTATCAACCTACAATTTGTTTCTTTGGGATATCAGCTTGCAAACTTCTTCACCAAGGTGCTTCATGAAATCGATTTCAATTTCTTTTGATCAAACTTTCGGTGGTAACACTGTAAGTATGAGGGGGGGGGGGGGTGGAAAATATATATTTACGTATATGATTATATGTATTCAATTACATAGTATTGTTTTGGATACATAAGCATGTACATGTGTAGTTCTTTTTCATTTACTTTTTTTTATTCTTATTTTATGTATTCTTCTATTTTCTTTCTTGTATCTTTTGTTTTCTGTTTTGTGCTACATTAGTTGTAGCTGTACTAGCCATGGGCTAGTTCCAACAGCTAGACGCTCTTCTCTCTCTCTCATTTCACTCTATAAATAGATTGAAGGGCAATGAATGTTTGGGGCTGAGGCCAGAGTGCTTGAAATTTGTAACCTTCCCTACTTCAATTAGTTCAATACAAATCTGTTTTCAGAATTCGAGAGATTTGTTTCTGGCTGAGTGCCTGAATCATATCTTGCTACAGAATTCAGGTTCAGGCTGTGTTTTTGAGATATTTGTACAAGTTTGAACACAAATTTACACATATTGTCATGCACTGACATATCTTTATATTTCCATGCATGTAGTATATGTTGATTGCTTAATTATGTGATTTGCTGCTCATTTGATACTTTTGTGGCTCAAGGCTCTTATTGTAGTGTTGGGCTCATTCCAGTATAGCCACCACACATTGCATGTTTGCAATGTATGATTGAGGAACTAATCATTCTACCATCATGGAAGGGCAGATTACTTGTTGGTTTATTAGTTATATTATGCAGTGTTCCTGATTATCCTTTATTCCGAAATCTACGTTATTCTTGCCTTATTGTTATTGACCTCTTTAAATTTACTTGTTCTGTCCTTGATGGATCAGAATTTTTGGGTTGACAAATTTTGCTTGCTCAATTTATTGCTACTAGCACTACTGGATTTTAATTTGATAGCATTTTTTCAATATGGAGAAATAATGTTGTATTTTGAAAGGAGTCATTTTCTATGTTCTTGTTGTAGATCTTGTTATGCCAAATTTACCATTGCATTGGGAGCGGTTGGCACCTATAATGAAGTTCTTTATTCCCAGGTGAGTGATCATATCTTTGAGAGTAAAAAATCTGGTATCCTTTTTATTGTCACCTGTTTACATTTCATTTCTTTCTTATATCATTAAGAGCGCACGGTGGGGTCCTGCAGTCATATTCAGTGGTATAACTATTAACCTATTGGAGGGGCAGTATTTGATATTGTGTCTCAAGGATGTTATAATAGTGTTGGACTCCTGGCTGACAGTTGGAAATAAAGTGCTAGTGAAAATTGTGAAGAACAAACATGCTTCTCCATTTAAGACTGCATTTTTTGAGCTTGAATTCAGGAAGGGGATTAATCATGAATAAGAAATTCTCAAATTAGGTTGCAAGGACAATTTCATTGGATTACAGGATATTAGTGTTCCTCATGGTAAAACAACTTGTTGCAGCTGTAAATGGGCGTGAATATATTTGTATGCATGTCTCTATGCTGGAGCTGTTGGCCTAATTCACAAGGCTTTGTTTACAAAGCATCGGCCACCACAGACTAGCCCCAGATGAAGACTCCATATTCCAATATTTGTTTATCTAAATACCAGTTAACTGTCTCTTGTATTTGGCTATCCTTAAGCTTTTTGTCTTCATATTGCTATTGGTGTAATCAGTTATCTTCTGTCTTTCGTTTTGTTTTTCTTTTGCACCAATTAGTTTCCTTTGGTTGTTTGTGCCAATGTATCTGGTCTATCCTCAAATTATCTTGGGTTTGCTACCCTTCAAACATGTTCTGCTTCTGGCAGAGCTGGGTGGGTTGGCGCGGATATTGCAACCTTAAAGATTCAAAAGAATCATGTGGTTACGATAGAATTCGACCTCACTAAAAACCTCAAGTTTTGTTAACAAGATGGGAAAAGGCAAGCCCCAACCGCTTTGTGCTGAGAAAATACCTAACCGATCGAGAGCTTTTTTATCTACTTTAAGGGATTTTGGCTATCAATTTTAGGACATTTCTGGGTCTCTGCTTTTCAAAATTTTCTAGAAAGCATCTTCTCAAGGATAGCAGCAGCTTCTTACCAGCTAGTGACGAGGAAATGAATCCTGGTTGTGGCAAAAAAGAAAAAAATCATTCTGTTGATTGTCGCAGGAACTCTTGTAGATAGTCTCTCAAAAATAAAAAGTTAATCGATATCAACCTGTAACAGAAACATCATCTATGTTTATTTGCACTATGCAATGATGTGTATGCTCTTATGCATACCATAGAAGTGTACAAGCACAACTTCACTTAACACTTGCTTAGATGCTGTTGTAGTGAAAATGAACAAATTAGGAACCTCTAACAGAAACTCCTGCCGAAGCCTACCAGCATAAGAAAACACTCCACAGCTTAAGAAACTTGCTCAATGGTTAGCCGTCAGATTGATCCAGAAGCACCAATTGAACATGCCCCCATGTTCCTCCGTACTTACCAATAAATGTCCAACAGATAACCTTAGACTACTTTCCAGCCTTGAAAACAGCTGTAACAAGTCTAGAGGATTAATCAGTCTTCAAGTGTAACCACTAACGATTTACATTAATATCTAGGATAGTGTTAACATTCAAATGTCTTAACTATATCATCATATATGTTCACGCATGCCTTCATCTTCTTGTACACAAACATGCAATTGTTTATGTTTGCAATCCAATGACTTAAGTCAACACATTTACTCTTGTTAGAAAAACAAAAAGATAGTGGAAATAGAAAAGAGTAAAGGATGGCAAAGGAGAACGAAACAAAAATGCCTAGACAATCTAGAGCAAGATGAAAGAGAGATTGTAGCAAGGAAGAAGAGGGGGAGGTTCATCAATGGTGGCTGTGTCCCCCAATCCAAGGCATGTCGTCTAAAGCATGAACTTTTAGCATATTTACCCTAATTTTTTTGGTTGAATCTCTGATCCAACGTCCATACCTCGTAATTGGCAGCAGGTCAACTCCACTAGGAGAGCAGAATTTTTTTTTCTAGTGGGGGCACTCATTCAATACCTTTAATTTTTTTGAGGCAGTATAACAATTAAATATGTCAAAACATTAATATATATATTAAACTAATTTTGTGAGGCTGGTGTGGGCAACTGCCCACACCAGCCACCATGTGGCTACGCCACTGGTCAATGCCTGGATCTTATCTAAAAATTACTCTGGCGGACGAAATCATCTAACTATATGAAATTAACTCCCATATTCAATAAAACTTCACGTGTGGGTCTTTGACACCTGAAACATGAAACATTAAGATAAACATGGGTTTAAAGGAACTTGGTCAAGGACAAATGCATGCTTTTGATGCATAAATTATGATGCATTTCATGTTTCTGTGTTCAAATCAATTGCTATATACATCCTGAAAATCTCATGCCATCATTTTTGTAATACCACAAAGTTATTACCATGCTTAAAATTATGAGGAATCTTAAAGGATTCATAAAAAGGGTCGTGAAGTGATTGCTTGTTTTTTTAGAATGAGAAAATTTCACTCTGCATTTAACAGTGGAATGAGAACTTTCCACCAAGAATAGGCACAGTATAAATAGGCAATTGAAAAGCATTGAGAGCCCAAAGGAGGGATGCGAATGTACACCGATCATATCCTTTATCGTAAAAAATTTTCAACTCATTTTTGAGGATAAATGAACCGATTTATTTTTAGCCTATATCAGAAGAAATGCATAAGGAATTTTTTTGCCTACTTCTATTTTACCTTGCTGAATTTTACCTAGCATCCAAACAATTGAAAGCTTGTACCGTTTCACTGTGATTCTTGAAATTAAATTGTATTTTCATGACAAATTCATCCTTTACATAGTCCTACCAAGGTTAATTAGAAGCCTGCCATAGTTATACAGGTTGAAAGATGAGTTTATTTATCCATTTCACTTTATTAGATTCTGTTTTATTTGGAATGATGAAATAATTGTAGTGATGTCAATGGATCAGATTCAAATCAGATATACCATTAACTGTATCATCTTTTTCAAATATTCACATATTCGGGTTCAAATTTGGATTCAAATAAGATCCAAATCCAATCAGATATTTACTTATATCCAAATCCAGATCCGATCGTATGCCACTTCATAAACCCGAATGCAAGCTAATTTTTTGACTGGATATTCAATTTTTTTCATATCCAATTTATTTGGAATGGTTTGATCAGATAAATAATGGCGATAGATATGTCAACAGCTATATATAAGCCAGTGATGAATATGTCAATTGTGGCTCATAGAAGCGGTCACCAAAGAAAAGAAAGGTTCCTTCATCAAGGAAGTTGGAGTTAGGCTGAGCACACCCCTGCTACAGGGAAATGTTGTTTCTCATTTTGGTTACTAAAATATAACGATTCCTCAAACTTCATAAATGTTACATAATCCGTGAGTATTTTAAGCTCAATACAAATTAGTTTCAAGCTTCATAATTTTCAAAATTACTGAACCTTGTTTTTCAGGATGAAATTTTTTGTTGCCGTTAAATTAACTTCAAATTTATAAGGCCAACATACATGTAGCAATTGTATGGTACTACCGCCCCTCAAATTAAGTACCTAAACATCTTCACGTAATATTTAAACCGTAGCTTTTGCTAGAAGTTGTACTGTTATTGCAGTCGGATTTAACATATATAGAACACGTACATTTTGTTATTTAAGAAAAAATGACGTTCTAAATAATACTATTTCAACGTAAAAAAAAAGAAACATTAATATTTTCATGTCTCAAAGAACAAAAAATTAAAACACCGTCAGTCATCGATTTTATTTATTTTTTTTTCGGTTTTTTAAAGTAGTCATAATTATACATGTTATAGCTGGTAACTGTGGAGGTTGGTGGGGTTGCGCATCAAGGTGCTGCTGATCAGTAACGCCCTTTACTAGCTATAGCGTCAACAGAAGCATAGGGTATATATCGGTCAACTAATGCAGCGGGTAGTAGGGTCATAGCCTGAAAGAAAAAAATTAACATAAATGTCGAAAGGGTAACATAGTAGTAATCTGTATAATATATTTACTTCCATGCATGCATGACATATATTATATATAAACTGATGATGCATCTTGTTATATCGATCGAAGCAATAATTAATGACTCAAATGAGGTAGGGAGCACTCAAAATCCTTATTAAAGTTGACAATAAAAACAAATAGCAGTAACGATCGAATCAGTAAACCGCGGGCCCATGCGTTTAGTCAAACTAATGAAACGATCGAATGGCTGTTGATTATGTTCCACCTGCAGTTTAATGAATCAATGAAAGAAGGAATCAAAGAGAGTTAATTAATTTGGGCGTACGTTTACTGTTCACCAACGCTGCGTATATAATGGGGTGGAGGAACAGGTGTTAGGACGCACTCGATCAATCGAGGCTTTCAAAGAGTTTAGAGAGAAGGAAAAGTAAAGGGTCAACAGGCAAAGATGAGGAGCGGGAAGGTGGCGGTGTTGCTGGTGTTGGTGTTGACGCCTCTGCTGATGGAGGTTGCCTCCGCACAGGCAGCAGTGAACCCTGAAAACATCTTCTTTGACCTCTTTCATAAGATAATACACTCGCCCTTTGAGTGTGCCGAAGCCCTGCCACAATATATGCGCCTTTTGTGGCAAACTGCAAAGGGCGGCAAACTGGCGCCGAGTAAGCTGGTGTGCGACGCCATCAAGAACGTTCCCGGATCATGCCTTGATATGCTTTACACGGATTTCCTGATACTGCCAATGTACGTCAACATATTTTTCGGTGTCTGTGGAATCCCTCTCCCTCCCAGTCCCACACCACCTGAACGAGATCCTGAGAATGGAGACTGATCAATTCATCGCCAGGCATCATCAGGAGATCAATGCAATGCTACCTTCTACCTCTTGCTGCTGCTCTGCTCCATAGTTCTAAAATATAGAGTGGTTCATCTCTATATATGTTGATTGGTTGTTGCTCCTCACTGTGGTATGTGATGGAGATTCATTCAGATGTGCCTCTCATCACATGTTCTCTTTAATAAAATGAAATTTATGGTTACTTTTTACGTGCTACATCTGGCGAGGCACCAATTTGGGTTCACCTTTGTCAATGTTGATTTAATGTCTCCAGGACGCCAGATTTAATGTCATTCAACCAAATAGTTCCAAGACATGGATGGACGACAGTCACACTTACACACACATGTATAAAATGAGAAATTAGCCGATTTTCCTCTCAATAGATCAGAATCGGATGTTTATAAGTCCATCCTCTTCCACTTCATGCATATCCTTAATTATTTGCGAATGTATTTAAAAGCCCAATCGGCAAAGCGATGCACCAAACCCCATAAACTGAAGAGCGTCTGATTTTATTTTATTTTTTTGATATGACATGATTTTATTGACGTGATAAAAGATATATGGTTGATGATACACATGATTCCTCAAACTGAAGGTCTTAAGTTATAACTAAGATCCATAATTGAAGCCTTTATTTATTTAGCCTTTTTACATTAAGAAAAGCTTGGATTAAAAATCAACAAATCCACGGTTCTCAAATCTTGAAGATTTTATATCAAACGCTCCTTAAAAGATTGTAGGTTCTTGCAGTCGGCGTTTACATGAATGGCAATTTTTTTTAAAAAAAGGGAAACACTTAATTTTTTTGTGCAATTACACTACATTTTAGAAAATAAAATTCCTTCGACTGCTGGACTTATTTAATTCAAGTAGCTAAGCAACCACTATACACCCAAGAGGTGAACGAGAGGGCAGAAGAGCTACGTTGTATATATATATAAGAAATTGAAATCAGCCGACTAAACAGAATTTTTT
>JAANDH010001417.1:10561-27244 GCA_011799765.1 Nymphaea thermarum
ATATATATATATATATATATATATATATATATATATATATATATATATATATATATATATATATATATATATATATATATATATATATATATATATATATATATATATGAATTCAAAATTTAACAATCATGGTAGACCGCCCATTTTCTGAACAACATGGTGTACATGGTCATACGACGGAATACCAACCTGACACGGGAAATTTAGTTTTTGGGAAGAATATTTACTATTATGTCCATGATAATTTTGCTTCCAACGAGAAAAAAAAGGAGAATAATGGGTGGGGTCGCGGTCAGAAAAGCTCTGCAAGAAACCTACGTTGTATCTACTAGCGGTTCGGAGATTGCCTAGGCCCAGGTTCTCTCGGGAGGTTTCAATCCCATTCTTGGATCCAGATTCTACCAGACCTCTGATCCTCCATGATAGCAAGTCTACCGCTACTGATTAAGCAATTGAACTGAACCGGGTCAGGAGTCATTATTTCTTCTCTTTGTTTTCCTTAAGTGGAAGTGGAGTTGGAAGCTTGTTTGATAAGAAAAATCGAGACTCAGAACAGATTTAAGTCTCATGTACGATTCATTAACATGTAGCTAATGGATTTGGATTTCGGTTCAAATTTGGAGAGAGTGAGTTGTAACCATATACGGATCGCATCTGTGGGACATAAATTCGAATTTGATTCCGAAAAGGTAGTGCGCAATCGGGCACTTCGCATCCTATTTGTCACGTCCAGATCCGGTGTATCAGAGATCGAAAACGGATGCTAGTGGGTTGCATGTTCTCGCTCCGAAATGGACTGACGAGAGCCAATCCGATTCCGGAGCAGGGGTACTCGTGCCATACTGAAGTTGTAGGACCCTGAAGCAAAGCCGAACACGTCTGTTGTTGCCGGAAAGTAGAATCATAAAATGTCATGGAAATTTTTCCTTTACGAGAAGAAAAAAAGATTATGCCTAGGCGTCTTGAATAATGGCAACTGCAGTCTGGGTGCCGATGACTTGGTTATCTAGAGTCACCTAACCATTGAACAAAGGCTATTCATTTAAAACAGATAGATGATTGAGAGAAAAACAAACAAAAAAAAGTATAAATTGATATTAGATGACTAAAATACTCATTACAACCATTGTTGTTGTGTGTTAGATGTCGTATGGGTAAAATTTAAAAATTTCGGTAAAGGAGATTCACTGAATTATAATTAGCATGATCTATGGTGCAAAGATGGTTTATGCTAGCCTTTGGTAACGATTTATGGCCCTTCTAGCTACAATCTTTTAAAATTTAGCTATTTGGCTACTATCCAACAAACGACTATATATATATATATATATATATATGAGAGGAAGAGAGAGAGAGAGAGAAATTAAAATAAACCTGCTACTTTTATGGTATTTTTTAAAATTTTATTTTGTATGATAAAACTACCAAAAAAAGGTGCATTTGCAATAGCTAATTTTTTTACCATAGTTGTTGACAATGAAATATACTTGTTGTGATGGTTTTTAGCAACACAAAATAAAAATAATCATGTGGCAAGTTCGGTGGTTGATTTCAATATATATATATATATATATATATATATATATATATATGCCTCGTGCCACATATATATGAACCGAGCGCAATGCTCGGTTGGTCTGGGCTGTCTATGTGGACGGCCCATTCTTTAACGAAAAAAATGCGCCCGATGCTCGAGCACTTGAGGGACAGTGGCTGCCAGCGAGGGCAGGGAAGCAAGAGGTCTTCCCCTTCCCCATCGCCACCATTGGCCTCCCCTCAGCAGACTAAAAATTAAAGTATGACTAAAAGTTAAAAATCTGTCACTAAAAATGAGCTTTGACGTGAACATTAAGGACAAATTTTTAATTTTTAGTCACTAACAACATGTGACACGTCTGTATAGAATTTTGAGTGAACATCACTCTTAAAATCATGTCCACAAGGTTAGATTGCCAAAACAATAAGTTAATGATGAATTTTCATGGGTCTGGTTTTCACCAGCTTTCCATAGAATTCTTATATATATATATATATATATATATATATATATATATATATATATATATATAATTGGGATGGAAATGAGTTTACATTCCAAAAGATGGCAAACATGCACTACATAAATGGCAAACATCTCAAGTTCCTTCTTTTTTGGGCTAGTTTACTGGATAACAACTAGATGGTTGTTGAGCAATGACAACTAGTGCAACCTAATTAATAAGAACGTACCTCTAACCTAGTTGTAGCCAGCTCGAGCTTGGCTTGTGTTTCAGAAGTTGAGCTTAAACTTGGTCTGAAGTCGAGCCAAGCTCAAGTGTACTGGCTTGAGCTCGGCTCAGCTCGAGCTTAGGAAGGCTCTAATTTGGCTCAACCAAGCTCGAGCTGAGATTTGGCCCAAGTTAAGCCGAGCCATTGTTAAAAAAGGTCAACTTTAACATGAATAGTAGCAGCTGAGTTTGAACTTGAGACCTAGAACTTGTAGCAAAGGGGGAGATGGAGTTATTTATTTGTTATGATGATGTTCTGAACTGTCTTTTACATATTCATTTCTTGAGTCTACTCCTGCTTACATGAGTCAAGTTGGCTAGCTCGAACTCATCTCATTTACTTGACAAAATTTATTCTTTAACTAGAACTTGACTCATTTATTAAAGAAGCTTAACTTGAGTTGAGTTTAATCGAGTGAGTTCAAGTGAAGCCCTAGTTGACTTGACTTGTTGAACATCATTACTATAATTAGCAATATATAGCAGAAACATTACTATAATCGAGTGAGTTCAAGTTCAAGTCAAGCGCTAGTTTAATCGAGTGAGTTCAAGTCAAGCCCTAGTTGACTTGACTTGTTTGACTTGTTATTATCATTTTGTACTAGTTCTTTATGTTAACAGTTGGCCATAATCAAGAACATTGCAATTAAAATTTTTAATGTTTTAAATTTAGTCAGTGGTAAAATATTATAATATTTTCAAAATATGGCCCAAAATAAAATGGCACTTGTGTTGAAAGCGTATATCTTCCAATTTTTTTACTTTTTTTGTCTTTTGTAATTAAAAAAGTTAATTTTTTTTCAATTTTATGAAAAACATAGTGGAGAACTTGCCTTACAAGGTGTAAGTGTCTATTTAAATTTTGGGTATTATTATAAATAAACCCCATTTTTTTCATTTTTTCCATTATATAGCTAAATAAACATGGTTTCTGACAGTTCATTTCATTTCCTTCCCTTTCCACACATACAAGCATTTATAATAACTTCTTCAGTCATTTTATTTCATTTTTTTCCTCTTTTGTAAAAGTTTCTGTGATATTATTTGATACAACATATAAGAAAAATAAATATCACTTGCCACTTGCACTATTTGTCATGATAAATCATTATGGTCAATGTACATTTTTCTGCATTGTTTGATTGATGGAAAGAAGGAATCAGTTAAATGGCTATTTGATCAATGGGTTCAATGTATGGGTTGACAATCTTTGGCGTCATTTTTTGACTTATTATGACCTTGCAATGAGAGCAACAGTGAACAAAGCCTTTCCTAATACACTGCATAGGTACTATAATTGGCTCACATATATGAAAATACCAACATATGCTGGGTTATATAAACATGTTCATCAATTTAAATATTTGTGTATGTATGGTTTTTCAAGTTTGAGACAATTAAGGAGTTAAAAGCTAGATGGGAAGAACTAAACTTGAAATATCCACAAATACAAACTATTGGATAGGCAACAACTTTGTGGAAAGAACAAATAACATGGGCTCCATTATATTTCAACGAAACTTTCATGGCAAGTATTGTATGACACAACAAAGTGAAAGTATGAATAATTATTTTAAAAAAATTGGGTTAATTCAAATACATTTTGAGTGACTTTGTTGTGAAATATGAAGAGGAATGAGCAATCAATGATACAATGAAAAACATTAAACTTCAAGATGAATAGTGAAGTTGAACATACTATTACATGTACAGAGTTGGAATTCTACTTGCAAAATATATTTACTCTTGAGTTATATAAAAAGTACTTGAAACATGAGTTTTTGGAATATATTTGCTCTTAGACCGTGAATAAACCTGCAAATAGGGTGAAAGGGTATTAGATGAAGCAACTTGTAGAAGATGGAAGTGCAAAGAAAGCATATACATATATACAATTTTGTATGATAATCAGTGCTTGTCAAGTTGTCAATGCAAACGATGGAAAACATTGGGTACTGTTTGTTGTCACATGCTTACAATATTGAATGCAGAACATATAAAGCAACTACCTTCAAATTATTTACTTAAAAGGTGGACGAGACAAGAAAAGAAAGTTGTTTTGGAAAAAAAGTTCATCTTCTAATTTGTTGCTAAATGCGAGGGCATCCTTGTTAATAAAGAAAAGTTTGCTTTAGTTGATGACTAACAACTGTGTGAATGGAGCATTGTCAAACGCTACATGCTATGAGGAAGTAGTGGATGTGTTTGAAAGGTTATATGTATCCTTGATGTGAAAAATAAAAATATGACAATGAATGAACAAAGTTGTGTTGCAGGTTCCTAAACCATGCACATCAGCAACACTAGTGCGACTAATGAATCCATCAATTTCATAGGTCGTGGCCCGGTTCATGCTAAGGAGACTACAAACATTACATTTTAAGAATCGTGCATGGCAAATTACAAAGGATGTGTGTGACTTGTAACAAACATGGACATGATTCTCATACATGTCATTTATAAATGAAAGAAGAGTAAAATTGTGTTATACTGTTGTCTTCTATAAACTATACCTTCTTTGCTCATGCGATGACTATGCAGAAACACGTCAAATGATAATAATATTGTGAAACAAATAATGTCATTCATGTGAAGGACCAAGCCAGGACAAGAGAAACTGTTACAAAGTTGAAGGATGCCGATAACTTAAATTAATTTATAATTTCTCTTTCCTTTAATAAATTATTTGTTGTTAATGTTACTATCTGTACATGTTATTTTTTTTTTGTTTTTTCTGGATAGGTGACTGATGCAGGCAGAGGCAAATATCTTCTTCATAGGAAGCAATGGAATGAAGATGAAGATGAAGAAGAAGAAGAAAAAGAGGAAGAAGAATGTGCTGTAATTGTTTTAGTTTTCTCAAGTTGTTGTGTTATGTTTTGCTCAGAGTCATAGGAAGAGATTTTGCAGTTATTTGCGTAGGAAAATTAACATCTAGCTCTTTTACATTTTTCATCATTCCAACCTTTAACACATGAACTCAAGGGAACTATGAAAAACACATTATATATGTATATACAGATTAGTGATCATATGAAGACCACATTGATATTCACATTACCTATGAACATAATGTTAAATATATTGTTTGTGACGTTAGACCATATGAAGACCACTAATGATTTACACATGTACAACGTTAGTAACATTTAGGTGCCTTATGCCTTCAATAAGCTCTTGAGATTGCACCATGTATGTTTTACCTTATCATCATGCACATGATCATGAATCAGTCTTTTGCAACAATTCAATTCATTCAACAAAAAAGCTTTCATTCTCTTCTTTTAACACGTAGGGAACACCATTGATAATAACTACAAAAAGTTCATTGTACCCAGCAACATGAACACAAGAAAATTTACATAACATGCACCGTAATAAAGGCTCAAGTTACTAACACAACTTTGTAAAATGAAATATATAAATAATTTTGACACACATAAAACAGTATTCTTGAATTCATCCATTTTTTACAATTCTTACTAGAGCTGCTTGTCCACATTTACATTGAACCACATTGTGGGTAGAAGATGCTAGCATTGCACCTATGCACGTGCCCAAAATCATCAGAAAATTGATTTCACTAGAAGAGCAATCTTTTGGAGGAAAAGAAAGTACAAAATGCTGGATTGAACATCATGTAAATTTTGTGAACTACAGACGAGTGATTGGTGTTGTGTGCGTTGAACAAACTTGTGCACATGACCACAACTTTGTGCACATGACCACAACTAATGGTGCTATTAACATGTTCAAACCTGGCTGATTTCTAAATTGCGATAAAAGGCAAGAACTCAGAGAGGTTTCATCATCTAAATTTGTAGCTACATTTGAAAAACAACAATGAAATTTCTCTATGTTAGTTCAATTGGACATCCTAAAGCTGTATATTTTATGATTTCTCTATTTCACCCCATCCTAAAACTATTGATTTTGAAACCCTCATAAAGTTTGATAGATCAATATCCAATTTCTACATTTAGCATACCAGTCAAGTGTCGATCATTGGTTAGTAATATGGTCCTCTACAACGGCCGGCTCACGTTCAACAAGCAGACCATCTCATCGGCAGTCGTCTCATTGTTAGCCGATAGGAGGGTGACTGGTCCCCATCTTAGCATTTGTCAGATGATGCAGTCGGGTGGGAAGGGGGAGATGGGAGGAAGAGGGCGAGGGACAAAGTCAGTTAGCTGTTGCCCGACTTTCCTTTTTTTTCACTAAGCTGATCTCGACCGTTGGATGGGGTGGCCTCAAATGGCTGAGATCCGCTGTCACCATAGTTCAATGCTATATATATATATATGTTATGGTCTTTTGTGTAAACAGCTTTTTGAGTGCATAACCAATATTAAAGGAAAAGTGGATTTCTCTCCCTTCCGGTCTATCTCTTTCTATATTGAAGCATGGCAAATTGATTGGCCATTAATGCTGTCTAAGAAGAAGCTGTTTTTGGAGCTTATCAACTAAAAGGTACTCGAAAAATGAAAAGAAAAATTCTTTTCTGTGAGAAAAAGGACAACCTGCTGGCATGTACGGTTCATTATTTGTAGTTCTAGCCTGCCACTTTCTTAGAAATTAATTTAACTCACGAGCATGTAGGGGTGAACACGAGCAAGTCGAGCCCGAGTTCAGTCAGCTCAAACTTGGCTCGACAAAATAAAACCTCGAGCTCGACTCGGCTCGAGCTTGAGAATAGCTTGACTACAGTGGCTCGAACTTGACTCGATAGTCACGTGTTGAGCTTGAGCTCAAGGTCAACTTGATTAAGGCTCGACAAACTCGTTTGATACTCAGCGTTACTTGTTGAGCTCGAGCTCGACTTGATTAAGGCTCGCTCGACAAACTCATTTGAATTTTAAAATTTATAGTCACAACACCTCAACAATAATGGATTCAAAATTAATCCAGCCAAAGAAGAGCTTATGCCACTAAGAAAATAACAACATGCATCATTATCAAAATATATCTTAAGCAATGCCTTCCATGCCTTCAATCACAATTAATTTGGGCATGAATGTCATATCTACATAATTAGCTTGTTCAGAAATATGTAAAAATATGTGAACAAATGTACCAGCGACTGGTCTTACTCATTTCTTTTCTTTCTGATGCCCAATCGAAAAGGTGTAAAAAAGGAAATCTTAACTCCAAGCCTTAGAGTTGCAAAGAGAATCATTTTCGTATTTGAATGGTTACAAGGAGAATAGGATAGAAAGATGTGGTGGTAAAACTGTTGCATGTGGATGGCAAAGAATCATCTGTTTAATTCCTGGTTTAGGTTGAAGAGACAATGTTCATACCTATTCTGATTCAACAATCAACATGAACAAGCCATCCTGACATTTATAAATAAACAAAATGAATCATCCCTCTCTCTGGCCACAATAACAGCAAACTCCTGAATAACATAGAAAAAAGACTGTCATATTATTGTCAAATTTAAAAAATGCCTTTTTAAGTACACAGTGGTCATAAACACAAAAAATAATGGAAAAACGCACCAAGAAGCAAAAGATGCAGCAAGAACATTCCTTAGGAGGTGAAGGAAAGTTAAGAAACTGTATCACTAGCTCGAATTTACATACTCACTTCATGTAGAAGATAGTGAGATAAAGACTACTGTCCGAACAAGATTATTCTCAAACATTCTACAACCAACAATGCACAAATGCTTTAGAATGTTCTTCCACGTTTGCATGCAACCATAGACAACCTTCTTGATCACCATTGCAAACAAAATTCTTTTATATCCCTTTCCAAGCAAACAAACAAGGAAGTTTCTCCACATTGATGGCAAAGAATCAAAAGACGAAGCCTGATGCCAAATTTTGTAGTCAAGAAGTTACATAGAAAGAAAAGATTCAACATAAAATTGTCAACATTCTTCTCTAGTGAAGTAGTGCCTAGCTCAACCTGAAGTTGGTCCCTCATCTGAAAGAAATTCGAAGTTAAGAAGCAGATAGACTACCAAGTATCAACCATGCCAAATCAGGATCAAGTAAGTTTTTCACATAATTAGAGCTATCACTACAGCCAACAATTATATGAAAAACAGTCATGCAAAAGCAATATGAAGGTTACAGCCAACAATTATATGAAAAACAGTCATGCAAAAGCAATATGAAGGTTTTCTAAAAGATCATGTAGTAGAACATAGAATAAAAGAAAACCATCTTGCAGCCATGACTGCAAAGAAAAAAAATATCAGAAAAAAAAAAAGATATTTGCCTAAATGGTGAAGCATCTTCTAGTAGGAACGGGGGGAGGAAGAGAAGCAAGACAGAAGAGCTATAGTAATGATCTTACATAAAACTGCACATTGAAAGGAAGGAAAAAAGAAGAAACTCAGGCCATGACAAGTAAAATTTGCTTTTAAGAGGAAGCAAATGATAATGGTTTTGTATATGGAATCAAACAAAATAAAAATCAGCAAAATTAAGATTTTACCAAGCTCAACGACATATGTTTATCTGTAATCTAAATGACTATCAATAATTCATCTATAGATGTTTCTTGAGAGTATGAACTATTACCTATAATTCATCATTGGGCAAAATTTTTAACACGTCATTTTAAGAGAAAAAAATGAAATATGCTTCAACATCGAGCAAATGATAGAAAGATTAGGATACACAACATAAGAAGTAAAGAAAAAACTTCATGTAAATAAGAAAAGAAAGCAAAAAACTTAAGTGATTATTCATTAACAAACATACTGTAACAGTTCATGAAATGACATCCAAAGTTTTGGAAACAGAGTAAATATCACCAAGTGGAAACTTACCAAGGATGCTAGCTGTATAAAAAATATAAAAGGAGTTAAATCTAAAATTTGGTTTTTGATGTTGAATGAATCCACATCTGTCCTGGCAAGTAGGAAAAATCCTAAAAATGACTCGATATTTCAAGATCCTCAATATATTCTCCTTGGAACAAAAAAGATATCAATGATAACAGAGCATAAAAGATACAATTTCATTATTTTTAGAAACTTGAACAGAAATGTGGAGATATGATACCATGCAAATCAGCAGCATTCTACCTCTCAACACAACATACAATCTAAATAAAATGACACAAACATAAATCATTGTGAAAGTATTTATAAGTTCCAACACAGAACATTAAAATGAAGAGGATTGAGGAACAACTATGAGCACAACATTGTAGAATGAGATGTAAAACATTTCAATATTCAAGGTTTCTATTGCTGAGAGAGAGAGTGAGAGAGGTCACTCTTAGCGATTAATTTGAGATCAAACAAAAGAATGAGATGCAGAAACATTTCAATATTAGAGAAGAAAGAGAAGCAAAAGCAAAGAAAGAACTTTATGGGTAAAGGAAAAGAAAAAAAAAACAGCGCCAAAAGACAAAAAGAAATTCTTTTTTACCTAAAGATGATCTTGAGGCAGGTTGTTCTCCTTCCTTCTACTACAAACGATTTTCTCCCCAGCCCATTCCCAGTGATCAGCTTCTCTCTCTATAATGATAAGGAAAAAAATGAAAGAAATTTCCATGATCCGTCCAGTATCCTTCTCCCTTCCTTCCACTTGATCTTCCTGGTCTTCATGGCTCGAGAAGTCAACGGTTCATCACAAGTAGCATTAAGTCAACAAGTCAGCCTACTGCATTAACCATGTGCCTCCAACAATATGTGCCAAAGAGAACTTGCCCTCTTTGCTGAATAAAATGCAGAAAGGAACCGAGAGAGAAAGAACTGCATACATGCACGTAGGAAACTTGCCCTCTTTGCTGCAGGCAAGAACCTTGAAGGCTGAAGCGGAGTTGCCGGCTGTAATAGGAACCTTGACTGCTGAAGGATGAAGTGGAGCTGCCGCTGCGATAGGAACCTTGAAGGCTGAAGGCTGAAGTGGAGCTGCCAGCTGACCTTGAAGGCTGAAGCGGTCCATGGGCATTGGGCGGAGGATCTTAGGAGTTAGGTTACGGTTGCATTTGGGGGGAAAAAAGTTTCAAAACAAGAGAGGGAGAAGTTTCGAGAGGAGATTGGGAGAACAAAAAGGAAAGTGAAAAGTGAAAAGAGAGCCTCCCACCTTAGACGTTTCTGAAAACCAGTTTTTTAGTTGAAAAACAAGTCTGACATTTTCAAGTCGAGTCGAGCTTTAACAGTTCAAGTTCAGTGAACTCAAACTTGACTTGATTAGTTGAACGACTTGACTCAAGAACTAGAGCTGAGCTAGTTTAACAAATGATACAGCTCGAATTCGCTTACGAGTCGAGCTTAAACGAGTCGAACTCGAGTAGCTTGACTCGTTGTTCACCCTTACGAGCAGGACTAAATGTATACATCATACCTCAAACGATCGATCCGAACATGATCTAGCTACACGATTTACACGTCAATATGTTTGCAATAATTGATATCCTTAGTAGCTTCATTAATTGAGAGAAAAACTGTACACTTTGTTTGAAATATTAACGCTAAAGTTGTCTCATCAATATATATCCTTTGAAAGCGAATCTGAATGAAAGCCTAAACCAGCTACTCTTAGGGGGCGTACCTCCTTGAATTACCTTGAGGTCGGATAGTTATAACTTTGGCTTGTACGATGATGGCCATGAGTAAGAGCAACGTTATAAATGTGTACATTTTATTCATGATCGGTCATTGTCAGGCAGCTTTATTGCTCATAAAGATAAACTAATTTAGAATAGAAAATAATTATTTTTTTAATTCATGTGTCGGCCGATCCAAGGCCCTATATATTGGATACATACCCGTATCGGCGAGTACCATCAAGGGGTCCGCATCGGCCTCATCTCTTTCTGCTAGAACTCACTATAACTGACTCGTCCGGGCCGATCACAACGATGCAAATTAAAAGACAGGCTGGGCTGCGGGCGGCTCATTTACTTTCCTAAAGTAACGGTTCAATCCCCGTCGTATCGCCAAGTCGATTGCTACCCAGATACGTCATAAGCTAGAAAATGAAGAAAAAGACGAATGTCGGGAATATATATTACGAAAAAGCAGTAAAATTCTCTTTTTTCCATTTAGTAAACTGTGCATCTGCCTATGTGACATTGCTGCCAAAGGACAAACCAAGCTGGCTGCATTGTCTCCCCTTAAAAGACAGACCGCGATGCGTTTGTTAGCTAAATCATCCCAGGAACAGGATATCATCAAGCCAACTTTAATCCAGGGGAGAAAAGCTTGAACAATATACGCAATTCATGAACAGTTGAAGCTGGGTTCTTGTCGAAGCCATACTAATTGACCTAGCTAGAAAGAGCTTGAACCCAGTAACTTGAAGCACTTTAAAGGGCTAGTTTTGACAAATGGTCAAAAGGCTGGGGGCCACTTTCCCTCAAACGTTACAAACCAAAAAAGTGAACAGTGTGGTACTGTTCAGGAATTTGCTTCTTTAATACTTTAACTGGGCCTTTTTTGAGGAATAGGAGAGATGAATGCTGTCAAAGGAGAACCAGGGGTCCACCTTCAAGGACAATATACAGAAAATGCTGGTGGCCTAGATGCACTTAATTATAAAATAGACATAATTTCTTTCTTTGGTGTCAGAGCCAGCAAAAACCTGCAGGCTGCAGCCCAAAGCAACCCTTAAGAACAGAAATGCTTAACAGACATGCCATTAATAATGCTGTTAATTATATTCATTTGAATTTCTTTGCTTCTGCGTTCCGAAAAGCATTCACGGCCCCATGAACTCACATGACATGCTGCACCAATCGCCATTGCGGACTTGCAGCAATTTCTGGAGGCAAGCTCTGCCAAATTCATCGGCATACTGTTCTCTAGTGTTCTATGCAATTGTTCATTTCTTCGTTGACTATATTATATATCTTTTAATTCTTCACTTCACTTTGACTATTCATCAAAAGAAAATTGTAAAAAACAGTTTCTTCATGCTTTATGCAAACAATCTAATTCTAACATTTCCAAATTACGAAATTATGAAGAGAAGTACTGTAGCACAAGTGTTGATCAGCCTAATCAAACTACAGGGTGCGGTTGAGCAAATACAAGCTTGTTCAATTATGAAGCTAATCATAGTTCATGTCAAGAGATCTTGATTGTGTATATCGAAATACTCACCTTCCCAATCCCCACAGGCTAATGGCTTCCCCTCAAGAATAAATTGGTTATCTCTAAAACGTCCTGAGGCTTCTGGCGTTTTTGGTGGGAGTTACCTGACCTAACTACCTAAATACTAGCTAGTTAGGGGACCTTGACTTGTATGATAGAATCATACACTTCAAAGCCACAGCTTGTTTCACCCAAGAGCGTCGTAAAATGGCAGTGGCTATTACCACTGGCTAAAGCATTTACAGCTTCCCCAGTGGCTCCGTAAAGTTCAACAGGATTGATCAATGGCAGTGCACTGTACCAACAGATGTGAAGGACCCATCTTTAGATTTTGGTTTGGTTCACTGCACTGAGGCAACCGGGACAGTTTCATTGCTGTCCATCTGCTTCAATAGTTGAGAGAGAAAGAGAGAGTGTGTGCGGCTGTGGAGGAACCAATGAGCTTTAACGGTGCAGTCAGCTTCCACGATTTTTCTCGTACCAGCCCTTTGTACGCCTCCAAAATCACAGTATTAATTGACTGAACATCGCTTCATGGGATTCTCACAGTGCCAAAAATGGTCCATGAATCAACCTTTTGTCAATTCCATGAACAGACAACTCTACCTCGCATTTTCCTCGCTCACGCTTTAAAGCAGCATCTTTCTCTCTCGCTAGCTCTCTGTCAAGCATGGGCGACTACACGAGTTGGAACAACTCTAGAAAGAAAGAAGCTGATGAAGGAAGTGATAGAGCAAGTCCATTCAATCGTCTCCCTGATGAGTGCATCCTTGAGATATTCAGCTACAGCCCTGACCCTACCGACCGCTGGTCCTGCTCTGCGGTGTCCAAGAAATGGCTCATTTTGCAAGCTCACATGAAGAGCTCAGACTTCAAACTCCGACCACCAACCCCAACATGCAACGCCGGTGCCGGAGCACCTCTTGTTGGGATTTCCCCATCTGGATAGTCCTGTGTCGATAGGGTCCATATCCGTTTCGAACCCTAAGTATATATACGTGTCTCGTGATGGTGAGAGACACATCAAGTTAATCCGGTCTGGGTAATCGGTCCCCTCAGCCATACGTCAATTGCCTGTCCCCATCACTGGGCTGCTATGGCTGAGGAGAGAAACCCACTGCCGCCGCCGCCACCGCCGCCGCTGGGGAGCGAGCATATGGGGACTGTAGCCGTTCTTCCCACAGCCGCCGACATTCAGTCGGCGGTCGCCTCTACAGGTTTTTCTTCCGCTCTCTATGAAACACACACATGAATCATGATTGTTCCTTGTTTTCGATTTCTGCATTTCGTTTGTGCGCTATCTAGATTGTTCATCGCTAAGCTCCATCAATGGGTTATGGGCCCACGCCACGCATCGCTGCACGTTTTTCCCTTTGCATTCTGATTTCTAGCAAAGGGAATAGGGCAGCAATCTGGAAAGGAGGCGTGATGACCTCCATCGCGTGGGTGATGGAAGCTGTGGGCTTCCATTGCAGGCGTGCGAGGCGCGGCCGATGGTCGGTCGTTTCCTCCTCGCCCTGTTGCAGCCACATGAACAAAACCACAGAGGAAGAAGGGAAAGGGACGGCAGGGAGGAGCGATGGCTTTGGGGAGTGAGTGGCCGGCAAAAGGCGACCGTCGGCGACAGCAATGTCGCCGGACGGGCCCATCAGGCTCGCCGGCGCCCACCCATAACCGCCAGTGCCTTTCCCTCGCCGCTGCCGCAATCGCCCGACGAAAACAGGGACCCGACGGGACTGTCTTCCCGTTTTATACAGCAAGGACGGGCAAGCTCTTGGGCAGCCGTAGGCGAGGTCGCTCCGACCCCTGCGACGTCCGGCCGCCACCTTCAGGCGGCGGCAATGGTGACCGCCGGTCTGCTTCTCCCGTTTTCAAGTTTCACAAAAACGAGAAGGGACGAAAGGGGCGTCTTCACCCACCTGCCATTGGGAGTGGCCGGCGGTGTCGCCGGGTGCCGGACGGCGCCAGGCGACCGCCGGAAACCGTCTCACGGCCGGTGGGAGGGCCGTCTGCAACATCTCCCGCCGCCCCATTCCTCCCTGTCGTTGGGCTAGGGCAGCGGCGGTGGGAGGCGTTTCGCCCTTCCCCGAAACCGCTCGCGCGGTCGAGCGGGGAGGCGGGTCAGACCCGGGTCGGGTCATGTTGACCCGACCCGGATCAATAAAGATTTAAAAAAAAAAAAAAAAATTGTTTTTTCCTTGCCGCCCGCGCTATTCCGACCGTCGCCCGCTTTTGTTTTAATTTTTCGGATCGGGTCGGGTCCGGTCGAACCTGATCCGTATCCATTCGGTCTGATTTTAAAACAGAACCGATTCGGTCCGTTTCATAACCGATTCGATTCATTTCAGAGCCGATTCGGCCCGTTTCAGGACCGGTTCGGACATTCTGAGACCGATTCGGATCTTTTCTAGACCGGTTTAGTTTATTTCGGACCGGTTCATCCAGTTTTGGAATCGGTTCGGACCTCTTAAAGCCGATTCAGGGTTGTTTGAGACCGGTTCTTTCCCTTTCGAGACCGGTTCATCTAGTTTTCCACCGGTTCAGTCCATTTAGGACTGATACGGGACCGGTTCTAAGCTAGAGAAAGCCGGTACATGTGGTTTTATGCCCATTTAAGGTGTTCAATGGATTGGTTCGATCATTTTAGATCGATACGGGACCGATTCATTAGGTTTTATGGAGCTTTAATGAATAACTTAGATAGCATTAAGTAGATTATGCAGAAATGATTCATGTGATTCGTATGTTTCATTTTAAATGTGTTATTATGACATATTATGTTCTTGAATCATGTTTCGTTGAGATTATGCTAAGGTTAATTTTATTGCATGATCATAAAGTTGTACGATAACGCTAATGCAAGGAGCCTATGATTTGTTAAATCATGTTATACCTCACCAAAGTGACTACGCATGATTTAAAGGCACATTAGTGTTTCATGTTGTATTTATTCTCATTTGAAGTAACATTATTACCCAAAGGTAGTGTGTTATGTTCTGGAGAATAAGTAGAGTAAAATAGGAAAATAGATTCTTACATAGTCCTGTCATTTTACACCCAAAGGTGTTATGCTTGACTATAGTTTGGATTTACATTTCCTAGTTTTATTAGATAAAGTTAAGACGGAATACATTTGCGTATTAGGTATATTACCAAAGTAGTATCCTAATGACCCCGGGTATTTGTCTTGGAAATAGTAAACATAAAGAGCCTTTTAATTAGTTTACTATTCCATATGGTTTGTCTCATATAATGCATGTCAACATATGGATGTCTTTTGTCATCTGCCGTGCCTAGTTCAATTTATTTTAATGGCTCAAATTCTATCCCGTTACTTGATGATTCAAATTATGCTGAATGGAAAGAAAATGTTGTGTTTACATTGGGGTATATGGATCTGGATATGGCTTTGAGGCGACCTGAGCCACCACCTCTTACACCAGAAAGTACACATAATGAAATAGTGTATTTTGACAAGTGGGAGCGTTCTAACCGACTAAGCTTGTTGCTTTTGCAATCAAGGGTCGCTAAGAACATACGTGGTGCTATCCCACCTTGTAGATCAGTGAGAGAGTTCTTGGATGCGGTTGAGGCTCAGTTTGTCAGTTCTCATAAAGCTAGAGCCAGCACCCTAATGTCAAAGTTAATATCTATGAAATATCAATGAGGGGGTAACATCCACCAGCATATGTTAGAAATGAGGAACATTGCTTCTCAATTGAATGACATGAAGTTGACTATTTCTGAATCATTCTTGGTATTCTTTACTTTGACCTCTTTACCAGCTGAATATACTCCTTTTAAGATCAGTTACAATACACATAACACTGAATGGACATTCAATGAATTGATGTCCAAGTGTGTTGAAGAGGAGGAAAGGATGAAGGGTGAGAAGTTGCAAAGTGCACATATGGTTTCTCACTCTTGGGTTGGTAAAGTTGGCATAAAGAAAAGTTCAATGAAAAGGAGTGCCAAGAAGAAGTCAACAACTCAAGCTAATTCTCAAACTGCACAGACTAGCTTAGCTCCTATAAAGTGTTTCTTTTGCAAGAAAAAAGGGGCATAAGAAGTCAGACTGCATCAAGTATAAGAATTGGTTAGAGAAGAAAGGTAACATGTCATTTGTTTCATTTGAAAGTAGCATGTTACATGTTATTATTAATAGCTGGTGGATTGACTCTGGTACTAATAAAGGATGATTTGTACATGCTGTAGCACCGCCGTTTGGGTCATATCTCTGAAAAGAGAATAAGGAGACTCTTGAATGAAGGGATCTTACGATCTCTTGATTTTACGGATAAAGACACATGTGTAGATTGCATAAAGGCAAAACAAACTAACATATATAAAGAG
>JAANDH010001417.1:27344-44027 GCA_011799765.1 Nymphaea thermarum
TTTGTTTCTCTACTTCTTTCTTATAGTCTTTGAAAACTTGACACACATCGGATTTTTCAAAGATTAAGTAGAGATACAAATACCGAGAATAGTCGTCTATAAAGGTGACAAAATACTTTTCGCCTGTGTAACAAGGAGGGAAAGGTCCACAAACATCTGTGTGAACAATTCCTAACTTTTCAGTACATCGCTCGGCACCCTCTTTATATATGTTAGTTTGTTTTGCCTTTATGCAATCTACACATGTGTCTTTATCCGTAAAATCAAGAGATCGTAAGATCCCTTCATTCAAGAGTCTCCTTATTCTCTTTTCAGAGATATGACCCAAACGGCGGTGCTACAGCATGTACAAATCATCCTTTATTAGTACCAGAGTCAATCCACCAGCTATTAATAATAACATGTAACATGCTACTTTCAAATGAAACAAATGACATGTTACCTTTCTTCTCTAACCAATTCTTATACTTGATGCAGTCTGACTTCTTATGCCCCTTTTTTCTTGCAAAAGAAACACTTTATAGGAGCTAAGCTAGTCTGTGCAGTTTGAGAATTAGCTTGAGTTGTTGACTTCTTCTTGGCACTCCTTTTCATTGAACTTTTCTTTATGCCAACTTTACCAACCCAAGAGTGAGAAACCATATGTGCACTTTGCAACTTCTCACCCTTCATCCTTTCCTCCTCTTCAACACACTTGGACATCAATTCATTGAATGTCCATTCAGTGTTATGTGTATTGTAACTGATCTTAAAAGGAGTATATTCAGCTGGTAAAGAGGTCAAAGTAAAGAATACCAAGAATGATTCAGAAATAGTCAACTTCATGTCATTCAATTGAGAAGCAATGTTCCTCATTTCTAACATATGCTGGTGGATGTTACCCCCTCATTGATATTTCATAGATATTAACTTTGACATTAGGGTGCTGGCTCTAGCTTTATGAGAACTGACAAACTGAGCCTCAACCGCATCCAAGAACTCTCTCACTGATCTACAAGGTGGGATAGCACCACGTATGTTCTTAGCGACCCTTGATTGCAAAAGCAACAAGCTTAGTCGGTTAGAACGCTCCCACTTGTCAAAATACACTATTTCATTATGTGTACTTTCTGGTGTAAGAGGTGGTGGCTCAGGTCGCCTCAAAGCCATATCCAGATCCATATACCCCAATGTAAACACAACATTTTCTTTCCATTCAGCATAATTTGAATCATCAAGTAACGGGATAGAATTTGAGCCATTAAAATAAATTGAACTAGGCACGGCAGATGACAAAAGACATCCATATGTTGACATGCATTATATGAGACAAACCATATGGAATAGTAAACTAATTAAAAGGCTCTTTATGTTTACTATTTCCAAGACAAATACCCGGGGTCATTAGGATACTACTTTGGTAATATACCTAATACGCAAATGTATTCCGTCTTAACTTTATCTAATAAAACTAGGAAATGTAAATCCAAACTATAGTCAAGCATAACACCTTTGGGTGTAAAATGACAGGACTATGTAAGAATCTATTTTCCTATTTTACTCTACTTATTCTCCAGAACATAACACACTACCTTTGGGTAATAATGTTACTTCAAATGAGAATAAATACAACATGAAACACTAATGTGCCTTTAAATCATGCGTAGTCACTTTGGTGAGGTATAACATGATTTAACAAATCATAGGCTCCTTGCATTAGCGTTATCGTACAACTTTATGATCATGCAATAAAATTAACCTTAGCATAATCTCAACGAAACATGATTCAAGAACATAATATGTCATAATAACACATTTAAAATGAAACATACGAATCACATGAATCATTTCTGCATAATCTACTTAATGCTATCTAAGTTATTCATTAAAGCTCCATAAAACCTAATGAATCGGTCCCGTATCGATCTAAAATGATCGAACCAATCCATTGAACACCTTAAATGGGCATAAAACCACATGTACCGGCTTTCTCTAGCTTAGAACCGGTCCCGTATCAGTCCTAAATGGACTGAACCGGTGGAAAACTAGATGAACCGGTCTCGAAAGGGAAAGAACCGGTCTCAAACAACCCTGAATCGGCTTTAAGAGGTCCGAACCGATTCCAAAACTGGATGAACCGGTCCGAAATAAACTAAACCGGTCTAGAAAAGATCCGAATCGGTCTCAGAATGTCCGAACCGGTCCTGAAACGGGCCGAATCGGCTCTGAAATGAATCGAATCGGTTATGAAACGGACCGAATCGGTTCTGTTTTAAAATCAGACCGAATGGATACGGATCAGGTTCGACCGGACCCGACCCGATCCGAAAAATTAAAACAAAAGCGGGCGACGGTCGGAATAGCGCGGGCGGCAAGGAAAAAACAATTTTTTTTTTTTTTTTTAAATCTTTATTGATCCGGGTCGGGTCAACATGACCCGACCCGGGTCTGACCCGCCTCCCCGCTCGACCGCGCGAGCGGTTTCGGGGAAGGGCGAAACGCCTCCCACCGCCGCTGCCCTAGCCCAACGACAGGGAGGAATGGGGCGGCGGGAGATGTTGCAGACGGCCCTCCCACCGGCCGTGAGACGGTTTCCGGCGGTCGCCTGGCGCCGTCCGGCACCCGGCGACACCGCCGGCCACTCCCAATGGCAGGTGGGTGAAGACGCCCCTTTCGTCCCTTCTCGTTTTTGTGAAACTTGAAAACGGGAGAAGCAGACCGGCGGTCACCATTGCCGCCGCCTGAAGGTGGCGGCCGGACGTCGCAGGGGTCGGAGCGACCTCGCCTACGGCTGCCCAAGAGCTTGCCCGTCCTTGCTGTATAAAACGGGAAGACAGTCCCGTCGGGTCCCTGTTTTCGTCGGGCGATTGCGGCAGCGGCGAGGGAAAGGCACTGGCGGTTATGGGTGGGCGCCGGCGAGCCTGATGGGCCCGTCCGGCGACATTGCTGTCGCCGACGGTCGCCTTTTGCCGGCCACTCACTCCCCAAAGCCATCGCTCCTCCCTGCCGTCCCTTTCCCTTCTTCCTCTGTGGTTTTGTTCATGTGGCTGCAACAGGGCGAGGAGGAAACGACCGACCATCGGCCGCGCCTCGCACGCCTGCAATGGAAGCCCACAGCTTCCATCACCCACGCGATGGAGGTCATCACGCCTCCTTTCCAGATTGCTGCCCTATTCCCTTTGCTAGAAATCAGAATGCAAAGGGAAAAACGTGCAGCGATGCGTGGCGTGGGCCCATAACCCATTGATGGAGCTTAGCGATGAACAATCTAGATAGCGCACAAACGAAATGCAGAAATCGAAAACAAGGAACAATCATGATTCATGTGTGTGTTTCATAGAGAGCGGAAGAAAAACCTGTAGAGGCGACCGCCGACTGAATGTCGGCGGCTGTGGGAAGAACGGCTACAGTCCCCATATGCTCGCTCCCCAGCGGCGGCGGTGGCGGCGGCGGCAGTGGGTTTCTCTCCTCAGCCATAGCAGCCCAGTGATGGGGACAGGCAATTGACGTATGGCTGAGGGGACCGATTACCCAGACCGGATTAACTTGATGTGTCTCTCACCATCACGAGACACGTATATATACTTAGGGTTCGAAACGGATATGGACCCTATCGACACAGGACTATCCAGATGGGGAAATCCCAACAAGAGGTGCTCCGGCACCGGCGTTGCATGTTGGGGTTGGTGGTCGGAGTTTGAAGTCTGAGCTCTTCATGTGAGCTTGCAAAATGAGCCATTTCTTGGACACCGCAGAGCAGGACCAGCGGTCGGTAGGGTCAGGGCTGTAGCTGAATATCTCAAGGATGCACTCATCAGGGAGACGATTGAATGGACTTGCTCTATCACTTCCTTCATCAGCTTCTTTCTTTCTAGAGTTGTTCCAACTCGTGTAGTCGCCCATGCTTGACAGAGAGCTAGCGAGAGAGAAAGATGCTGCTTTAAAGCGTGAGCGAGGAAAATGCGAGGTAGAGTTGTCTGTTCATGGAATTGACAAAAGGTTGATTCATGGACCATTTTTGGCACTGTGAGAATCCCATGAAGCGATGTTCAGTCAATTAATACTGTGATTTTGGAGGCGTACAAAGGGCTGGTACGAGAAAAATCGTGGAAGCTGACTGCACCGTTAAAGCTCATTGGTTCCTCCACAGCCGCACACACTCTCTCTTTCTCTCTCAACTATTGAAGCAGATGGACAGCAATGAAACTGTCCCGGTTGCCTCAGTGCAGTGAACCAAACCAAAATCTAAAGATGGGTCCTTCACATCTGTTGGTACAGTGCACTGCCATTGATCAATCCTGTTGAACTTTACGGAGCCACTGGGGAAGCTGTAAATGCTTTAGCCAGTGGTAATAGCCACTGCCATTTTACGACGCTCTTGGGTGAAACAAGCTGTGGCTTTGAAGTGTATGATTCTATCATACAAGTCAAGGTCCCCTAACTAGCTAGTATTTAGGTAGTTAGGTCAGGTAACTCCCACCAAAAACGCCAGAAGCCTCAGGACGTTTTAGAGATAACCAATTTATTCTTGAGGGGAAGCCATTAGCCTGTGGGGATTGGGAAGGTGAGTATTTCGATATACACAATCAAGATCTCTTGACATGAACTATGATTAGCTTCATAATTGAACAAGCTTGTATTTGCTCAACCGCACCCTGTAGTTTGATTAGGCTGATCAACACTTGTGCTACAGTACTTCTCTTCATAATTTCGTAATTTGGAAATGTTAGAATTAGATTGTTTGCATAAAGCATGAAGAAACTGTTTTTTACAATTTTCTTTTGATGAATAGTCAAAGTGAAGTGAAGAATTAAAAGATATATAATATAGTCAACGAAGAAATGAACAATTGCATAGAACACTAGAGAACAGTATGCCGATGAATTTGGCAGAGCTTGCCTCCAGAAATTGCTGCAAGTCCGCAATGGCGATTGGTGCAGCATGTCATGTGAGTTCATGGGGCCGTGAATGCTTTTCGGAACGCAGAAGCAAAGAAATTCAAATGAATATAATTAACAGCATTATTAATGGCATGTCTGTTAAGCATTTCTGTTCTTAAGGGTTGCTTTGGGCTGCAGCCTGCAGGTTTTTGCTGGCTCTGACACCAAAGAAAGAAATTATGTCTATTTTATAATTAAGTGCATCTAGGCCACCAGCATTTTCTGTATATTGTCCTTGAAGGTGGACCCCTGGTTCTCCTTTGACAGCATTCATCTCTCCTATTCCTCAAAAAAGGCCCAGTTAAAGTATTAAAGAAGCAAATTCCTGAACAGTACCACACTGTTCACTTTTTTGGTTTGTAACGTTTGAGGGAAAGTGGCCCCCAGCCTTTTGACCATTTGTCAAAACTAGCCCTTTAAAGTGCTTCAAGTTACTGGGTTCAAGCTCTTTCTAGCTAGGTCAATTAGTATGGCTTCGACAAGAACCCAGCTTCAACTGTTCATGAATTGCGTATATTGTTCAAGCTTTTCTCCCCTGGATTAAAGTTGGCTTGATGATATCCTGTTCCTGGGATGATTTAGCTAACAAACGCATCGCGGTCTGTCTTTTAAGGGGAGACAATGCAGCCAGCTTGGTTTGTCCTTTGGCAGCAATGTCACATAGGCAGATGCACAGTTTACTAAATGGAAAAAAGAGAATTTTACTGCTTTTTCGTAATATATATTCCCGACATTCGTCTTTTTCTTCATTTTCTAGCTTATGACGTATCTGGGTAGCAATCGACTTGGCGATACGACGGGGATTGAACCGTTACTTTAGGAAAGTAAATGAGCCGCCCGCAGCCCAGCCTGTCTTTTAATTTGCATCGTTGTGATCGGCCCGGACGAGTCAGTTATAGTGAGTTCTAGCAGAAAGAGATGAGGCCGATGCGGACCCCTTGATGGTACTCGCCGATACGGGTATGTATCCAATATATAGGGCCTTGGATCGGCCGACACATGAATTAAAAAAATAATTATTTTCTATTCTAAATTAGTTTATCTTTATGAGCAATAAAGCTGCCTGACAATGACCGATCATGAATAAAATGTACACATTTATAACGTTGCTCTTACTCATGGCCATCATCGTACAAGCCAAAGTTATAACTATCCGACCTCAAGGTAATTCAAGGAGGTACGCCCCCTAAGAGTAGCTGGTTTAGGCTTTCATTCAGATTCGCTTTCAAAGGATATATATTGATGAGACAACTTTAGCGTTAATATTTCAAACAAAGTGTACAGTTTTTCTCTCAATTAATGAAGCTACTAAGGATATCAATTATTGCAAACATATTGACGTGTAAATCGTGTAGCTAGATCATGTTCGGATCGATCGTTTGAGGTATGATGTATACATTTAGTCCTGCTCGTAAGGGTGAACAACGAGTCAAGCTACTCGAGTTCGACTCGTTTAAGCTCGACTCGTAAGCGAATTCGAGCTGTATCATTTGTTAAACTAGCTCAGCTCTAGTTCTTGAGTCAAGTCGTTCAACTAATCAAGTCAAGTTTGAGTTCACTGAACTTGAACTGTTAAAGCTCGACTCGACTTGAAAATGTCAGACTTGTTTTTCAACTAAAAAACTGGTTTTCAGAAACGTCTAAGGTGGGAGGCTCTCTTTTCACTTTTCACTTTCCTTTTTGTTCTCCCAATCTCCTCTCGAAACTTCTCCCTCTCTTGTTTTGAAACTTTTTTCCCCCCAAATGCAACCGTAACCTAACTCCTAAGATCCTCCGCCCAATGCCCATGGACCGCTTCAGCCTTCAAGGTCAGCTGGCAGCTCCACTTCAGCCTTCAGCCTTCAAGGTTCCTATCGCAGCGGCAGCTCCACTTCATCCTTCAGCAGTCAAGGTTCCTATTACAGCCGGCAACTCCGCTTCAGCCTTCAAGGTTCTTGCCTGCAGCAAAGAGGGCAAGTTTCCTACGTGCATGTATGCAGTTCTTTCTCTCTCGGTTCCTTTCTGCATTTTATTCAGCAAAGAGGGCAAGTTCTCTTTGGCACATATTGTTGGAGGCACATGGTTAATGCAGTAGGCTGACTTGTTGACTTAATGCTACTTGTGATGAACCGTTGACTTCTCGAGCCATGAAGACCAGGAAGATCAAGTGGAAGGAAGGGAGAAGGATACTGGACGGATCATGGAAATTTCTTTCATTTTTTTCCTTATCATTATAGAGAGAGAAGCTGATCACTGGGAATGGGCTGGGGAGAAAATCGTTTGTAGTAGAAGGAAGGAGAACAACCTGCCTCAAGATCATCTTTAGGTAAAAAAGAATTTCTTTTTGTCTTTTGGCGCTGTTTTTTTTTTCTTTTCCTTTACCCATAAAGTTCTTTCTTTGCTTTTGCTTCTCTTTCTTCTCTAATATTGAAATGTTTCTGCATCTCATTCTTTTGTTTGATCTCAAATTAATCGCTAAGAGTGACCTCTCTCACTCTCTCTCTCAGCAATAGAAACCTTGAATATTGAAATGTTTTACATCTCATTCTACAATGTTGTGCTCATAGTTGTTCCTCAATCCTCTTCATTTTAATGTTCTGTGTTGGAACTTATAAATACTTTCACAATGATTTATGTTTGTGTCATTTTATTTAGATTGTATGTTGTGTTGAGAGGTAGAATGCTGCTGATTTGCATGGTATCATATCTCCACATTTCTGTTCAAGTTTCTAAAAATAATGAAATTGTATCTTTTATGCTCTGTTATCATTGATATCTTTTTTGTTCCAAGGAGAATATATTGAGGATCTTGAAATATCGAGTCATTTTTAGGATTTTTCCTACTTGCCAGGACAGATGTGGATTCATTCAACATCAAAAACCAAATTTTAGATTTAACTCCTTTTATATTTTTTATACAGCTAGCATCCTTGGTAAGTTTCCACTTGGTGATATTTACTCTGTTTCCAAAACTTTGGATGTCATTTCATGAACTGTTACAGTATGTTTGTTAATGAATAATCACTTAAGTTTTTTGCTTTCTTTTCTTATTTACATGAAGTTTTTTCTTTACTTCTTATGTTGTGTATCCTAATCTTTCTATCATTTGCTCGATGTTGAAGCATATTTCATTTTTTTCTCTTAAAATGACGTGTTAAAAATTTTGCCCAATGATGAATTATAGGTAATAGTTCATACTCTCAAGAAACATCTATAGATGAATTATTGATAGTCATTTAGATTACAGATAAACATATGTCGTTGAGCTTGGTAAAATCTTAATTTTGCTGATTTTTATTTTGTTTGATTCCATATACAAAACCATTATCATTTGCTTCCTCTTAAAAGCAAATTTTACTTGTCATGGCCTGAGTTTCTTCTTTTTTCCTTCCTTTCAATGTGCAGTTTTATGTAAGATCATTACTATAGCTCTTCTGTCTTGCTTCTCTTCCTCCCCCCGTTCCTACTAGAAGATGCTTCACCATTTAGGCAAATATCTTTTTTTTTTTCTGATATTTTTTTTCTTTGCAGTCATGGCTGCAAGATGGTTTTCTTTTATTCTATGTTCTACTACATGATCTTTTAGAAAACCTTCATATTGCTTTTGCATGACTGTTTTTCATATAATTGTTGGCTGTAACCTTCATATTGCTTTTGCATGACTGTTTTTCATATAATTGTTGGCTGTAGTGATAGCTCTAATTATGTGAAAAACTTACTTGATCCTGATTTGGCATGGTTGATACTTGGTAGTCTATCTGCTTCTTAACTTCGAATTTCTTTCAGATGAGGGACCAACTTCAGGTTGAGCTAGGCACTACTTCACTAGAGAAGAATGTTGACAATTTTATGTTGAATCTTTTCTTTCTATGTAACTTCTTGACTACAAAATTTGGCATCAGGCTTCGTCTTTTGATTCTTTGCCATCAATGTGGAGAAACTTCCTTGTTTGTTTGCTTGGAAAGGGATATAAAAGAATTTTGTTTGCAATGGTGATCAAGAAGGTTGTCTATGGTTGCATGCAAACGTGGAAGAACATTCTAAAGCATTTGTGCATTGTTGGTTGTAGAATGTTTGAGAATAATCTTGTTCGGACAGTAGTCTTTATCTCACTATCTTCTACATGAAGTGAGTATGTAAATTCGAGCTAGTGATACAGTTTCTTAACTTTCCTTCACCTCCTAAGGAATGTTCTTGCTGCATCTTTTGCTTCTTGGTGCGTTTTTCCATTATTTTTTGTGTTTATGACCACTGTGTACTTAAAAAGGCATTTTTTAAATTTGACAATAATATGACAGTCTTTTTTCTATGTTATTCAGGAGTTTGCTGTTATTGTGGCCAGAGAGAGGGATGATTCATTTTGTTTATTTATAAATGTCAGGATGGCTTGTTCATGTTGATTGTTGAATCAGAATAGGTATGAACATTGTCTCTTCAACCTAAACCAGGAATTAAACAGATGATTCTTTGCCATCCACATGCAACAGTTTTACCACCACATCTTTCTATCCTATTCTCCTTGTAACCATTCAAATACGAAAATGATTCTCTTTGCAACTCTAAGGCTTGGAGTTAAGATTTCCTTTTTTACACCTTTTCGATTGGGCATCAGAAAGAAAAGAAATGAGTAAGACCAGTCGCTGGTACATTTGTTCACATATTTTTACATATTTCTGAACAAGCTAATTATGTAGATATGACATTCATGCCCAAATTAATTGTGATTGAAGGCATGGAAGGCATTGCTTAAGATATATTTTGATAATGATGCATGTTGTTATTTTCTTAGTGGCATAAGCTCTTCTTTGGCTGGATTAATTTTGAATCCATTATTGTTGAGGTGTTGTGACTATAAATTTTAAAATTCAAATGAGTTTGTCGAGCGAGCCTTAATCAAGTCGAGCTCGAGCTCAACAAGTAACGCTGAGTATCAAACGAGTTTGTCGAGCCTTAATCAAGTTGACCTTGAGCTCAAGCTCAACACGTGACTATCGAGTCAAGTTCGAGCCACTGTAGTCAAGCTATTCTCAAGCTCGAGCCGAGTCGAGCTCGAGGTTTTATTTTGTCGAGCCAAGTTTGAGCTGACTGAACTCGGGCTCGACTTGCTCGTGTTCACCCCTACATGCTCGTGAGTTAAATTAATTTCTAAGAAAGTGGCAGGCTAGAACTACAAATAATGAACCGTACATGCCAGCAGGTTGTCCTTTTTCTCACAGAAAAGAATTTTTCTTTTCATTTTTCGAGTACCTTTTAGTTGATAAGCTCCAAAAACAGCTTCTTCTTAGACAGCATTAATGGCCAATCAATTTGCCATGCTTCAATATAGAAAGAGATAGACCGGAAGGGAGAGAAATCCACTTTTCCTTTAATATTGGTTATGCACTCAAAAAGCTGTTTACACAAAAGACCATAACATATATATATATATAGCATTGAACTATGGTGACAGCGGATCTCAGCCATTTGAGGCCACCCCATCCAACGGTCGAGATCAGCTTAGTGAAAAAAAAGGAAAGTCGGGCAACAGCTAACTGACTTTGTCCCTCGCCCTCTTCCTCCCATCTCCCCCTTCCCACCCGACTGCATCATCTGACAAATGCTAAGATGGGGACCAGTCACCCTCCTATCGGCTAACAATGAGACGACTGCCGATGAGATGGTCTGCTTGTTGAACGTGAGCCGGCCGTTGTAGAGGACCATATTACTAACCAATGATCGACACTTGACTGGTATGCTAAATGTAGAAATTGGATATTGATCTATCAAACTTTATGAGGGTTTCAAAATCAATAGTTTTAGGATGGGGTGAAATAGAGAAATCATAAAATATACAGCTTTAGGATGTCCAATTGAACTAACATAGAGAAATTTCATTGTTGTTTTTCAAATGTAGCTACAAATTTAGATGATGAAACCTCTCTGAGTTCTTGCCTTTTATCGCAATTTAGAAATCAGCCAGGTTTGAACATGTTAATAGCACCATTAGTTGTGGTCATGTGCACAAAGTTGTGGTCATGTGCACAAGTTTGTTCAACGCACACAACACCAATCACTCGTCTGTAGTTCACAAAATTTACATGATGTTCAATCCAGCATTTTGTACTTTCTTTTCCTCCAAAAGATTGCTCTTCTAGTGAAATCAATTTTCTGATGATTTTGGGCACGTGCATAGGTGCAATGCTAGCATCTTCTACCCACAATGTGGTTCAATGTAAATGTGGACAAGCAGCTCTAGTAAGAATTGTAAAAAATGGATGAATTCAAGAATACTGTTTTATGTGTGTCAAAATTATTTATATATTTCATTTTACAAAGTTGTGTTAGTAACTTGAGCCTTTATTACGGTGCATGTTATGTAAATTTTCTTGTGTTCATGTTGCTGGGTACAATGAACTTTTTGTAGTTATTATCAATGGTGTTCCCTACGTGTTAAAAGAAGAGAATGAAAGCTTTTTTGTTGAATGAATTGAATTGTTGCAAAAGACTGATTCATGATCATGTGCATGATGATAAGGTAAAACATACATGGTGCAATCTCAAGAGCTTATTGAAGGCATAAGGCACCTAAATGTTACTAACGTTGTACATGTGTAAATCATTAGTGGTCTTCATATGGTCTAACGTCACAAACAATATATTTAACATTATGTTCATAGGTAATGTGAATATCAATGTGGTCTTCATATGATCACTAATCTGTATATACATATATAATGTGTTTTTCATAGTTCCCTTGAGTTCATGTGTTAAAGGTTGGAATGATGAAAAATGTAAAAGAGCTAGATGTTAATTTTCCTACGCAAATAACTGCAAAATCTCTTCCTATGACTCTGAGCAAAACATAACACAACAACTTGAGAAAACTAAAACAATTACAGCACATTCTTCTTCCTCTTTTTCTTCTTCTTCTTCATCTTCATCTTCATTCCATTGCTTCCTATGAAGAAGATATTTGCCTCTGCCTGCATCAGTCACCTATCCAGAAAAAACAAAAAAAAAATAACATGTACAGATAGTAACATTAACAACAAATAATTTATTAAAGGAAAGAGAAATTATAAATTAATTTAAGTTATCGGCATCCTTCAACTTTGTAACAGTTTCTCTTGTCCTGGCTTGGTCCTTCACATGAATGACATTATTTGTTTCACAATATTATTATCATTTGACGTGTTTCTGCATAGTCATCGCATGAGCAAAGAAGGTATAGTTTATAGAAGACAACAGTATAACACAATTTTACTCTTCTTTCATTTATAAATGACATGTATGAGAATCATGTCCATGTTTGTTACAAGTCACACACATCCTTTGTAATTTGCCATGCACGATTCTTAAAATGTAATGTTTGTAGTCTCCTTAGCATGAACCGGGCCACGACCTATGAAATTGATGGATTCATTAGTCGCACTAGTGTTGCTGATGTGCATGGTTTAGGAACCTGCAACACAACTTTGTTCATTCATTGTCATATTTTTATTTTTCACATCAAGGATACATATAACCTTTCAAACACATCCACTACTTCCTCATAGCATGTAGCGTTTGACAATGCTCCATTCACACAGTTGTTAGTCATCAACTAAAGCAAACTTTTCTTTATTAACAAGGATGCCCTCGCATTTAGCAACAAATTAGAAGATGAACTTTTTTTCCAAAACAACTTTCTTTTCTTGTCTCGTCCACCTTTTAAGTAAATAATTTGAAGGTAGTTGCTTTATATGTTCTGCATTCAATATTGTAAGCATGTGACAACAAACAGTACCCAATGTTTTCCATCGTTTGCATTGACAACTTGACAAGCACTGATTATCATACAAAATTGTATATATGTATATGCTTTCTTTGCACTTCCATCTTCTACAAGTTGCTTCATCTAATACCCTTTCACCCTATTTGCAGGTTTATTCACGGTCTAAGAGCAAATATATTCCAAAAACTCATGTTTCAAGTACTTTTTATATAACTCAAGAGTAAATATATTTTGCAAGTAGAATTCCAACTCTGTACATGTAATAGTATGTTCAACTTCACTATTCATCTTGAAGTTTAATGTTTTTCATTGTATCATTGATTGCTCATTCCTCTTCATATTTCACAACAAAGTCACTCAAAATGTATTTGAATTAACCCAATTTTTTTAAAATAATTATTCATACTTTCACTTTGTTGTGTCATACAATACTTGCCATGAAAGTTTCGTTGAAATATAATGGAGCCCATGTTATTTGTTCTTTCCACAAAGTTGTTGCCTATCCAATAGTTTGTATTTGTGGATATTTCAAGTTTAGTTCTTCCCATCTAGCTTTTAACTCCTTAATTGTCTCAAACTTGAAAAACCATACATACACAAATATTTAAATTGATGAACATGTTTATATAACCCAGCATATGTTGGTATTTTCATATATGTGAGCCAATTATAGTACCTATGCAGTGTATTAGGAAAGGCTTTGTTCACTGTTGCTCTCATTGCAAGGTCATAATAAGTCAAAAAATGACGCCAAAGATTGTCAACCCATACATTGAACCCATTGATCAAATAGCCATTTAACTGATTCCTTCTTTCCATCAATCAAACAATGCAGAAAAATGTACATTGACCATAATGATTTATCATGACAAATAGTGCAAGTGGCAAGTGATATTTATTTTTCTTATATGTTGTATCAAATAATATCACAGAAACTTTTACAAAAGAGGAAAAAAATGAAATAAAATGACTGAAGAAGTTATTATAAATGCTTGTATGTGTGGAAAGGGAAGGAAATGAAATGAACTGTCAGAAACCATGTTTATTTAGCTATATAATGGAAAAAATGAAAAAAATGGGGTTTATTTATAATAATACCCAAAATTTAAATAGACACTTACACCTTGTAAGGCAAGTTCTCCACTATGTTTTTCATAAAATTGAAAAAAAATTAACTTTTTTAATTACAAAAGACAAAAAAAGTAAAAAAATTGGAAGATATACGCTTTCAACACAAGTGCCATTTTATTTTGGGCCATATTTTGAAAATATTATAATATTTTACCACTGACTAAATTTAAAACATTAAAAATTTTAATTGCAATGTTCTTGATTATGGCCAACTGTTAACATAAAGAACTAGTACAAAATGATAATAACAAGTCAAACAAGTCAAGTCAACTAGGGCTTGACTTGAACTCACTCGATTAAACTAGCGCTTGACTTGAACTTGAACTCACTCGATTATAGTAATGTTTCTGCTATATATTGCTAATTATAGTAATGATGTTCAACAAGTCAAGTCAACTAGGGCTTCACTTGAACTCACTCGATTAAACTCAACTCAAGTTAAGCTTCTTTAATAAATGAGTCAAGTTCTAGTTAAAGAATAAATTTTGTCAAGTAAATGAGATGAGTTCGAGCTAGCCAACTTGACTCATGTAAGCAGGAGTAGACTCAAGAAATGAATATGTAAAAGACAGTTCAGAACATCATCATAACAAATAAATAACTCCATCTCCCCCTTTGCTACAAGTTCTAGGTCTCAAGTTCAAACTCAGCTGCTACTATTCATGTTAAAGTTGACCTTTTTTAACAATGGCTCGGCTTAACTTGGGCCAAATCTCAGCTCGAGCTTGGTTGAGCCAAATTAGAGCCTTCCTAAGCTCGAGCTGAGCCGAGCTCAAGCCAGTACACTTGAGCTTGGCTCGACTTCAGACCAAGTTTAAGCTCAACTTCTGAAACACAAGCCAAGCTCGAGCTGGCTACAACTAGGTTAGAGGTACGTTCTTATTAATTAGGTTGCACTAGTTGTCATTGCTCAACAACCATCTAGTTGTTATCCAGTAAACTAGCCCAAAAAAGAAGGAACTTGAGATGTTTGCCATTTATGTAGTGCATGTTTGCCATCTTTTGGAATGTAAACTCATTTCCATCCCAATTATATATATATATATATATATATATATATATATATATATATATATATATATAAGAATTCTATGGAAAGCTGGTGAAAACCAGACCCATGAAAATTCATCATTAACTTATTGTTTTGGCAATCTAACCTTGTGGACATGATTTTAAGAGTGATGTTCACTCAAAATTCTATACAGACGTGTCACATGTTGTTAGTGACTAAAAATTAAAAATTTGTCCTTAATGTTCACGTCAAAGCTCATTTTTAGTGACAGATTTTTAACTTTTAGTCATACTTTAATTTTTAGTCTGCTGAGGGGAGGCCAATGGTGGCGATGGGGAAGGGGAAGACCTCTTGCTTCCCTGCCCTCGCTGGCAGCCACTGTCCCTCAAGTGCTCGAGCATCGGGCGCATTTTTTTCGTTAAAGAATGGGCCGTCCACATAGACAGCCCAGACCAACCGAGCATTGCGCTCGGTTCATATATATGTGGCACGAGGCATATATATATATATATATATATATATATATATATATATTGAAATCAACCACCGAACTTGCCACATGATTATTTTTATTTTGTGTTGCTAAAAACCATCACAACAAGTATATTTCATTGTCAACAACTATGGTAAAAAAATTAGCTATTGCAAATGCACCTTTTTTTGGTAGTTTTATCATACAAAATAAAATTTTAAAAAATACCATAAAAGTAGCAGGTTTATTTTAATTTCTCTCTCTCTCTCTCTTCCTCTCATATATATATATATATATATATATAGTCGTTTGTTGGATAGTAGCCAAATAGCTAAATTTTAAAAGATTGTAGCTAGAAGGGCCATAAATCGTTACCAAAGGCTAGCATAAACCATCTTTGCACCATAGATCATGCTAATTATAATTCAGTGAATCTCCTTTACCGAAATTTTTAAATTTTACCCATACGACATCTAACACACAACAACAATGGTTGTAATGAGTATTTTAGTCATCTAATATCAATTTATACTTTTTTTTGTTTGTTTTTCTCTCAATCATCTATCTGTTTTAAATGAATAGCCTTTGTTCAATGGTTAGGTGACTCTAGATAACCAAGTCATCGGCACCCAGACTGCAGTTGCCATTATTCAAGACGCCTAGGCATAATCTTTTTTTCTTCTCGTAAAGGAAAAATTTCCATGACATTTTATGATTCTACTTTCCGGCAACAACAGACGTGTTCGGCTTTGCTTCAGGGTCCTACAACTTCAGTATGGCACGAGTACCCCTGCTCCGGAATCGGATTGGCTCTCGTCAGTCCATTTCGGAGCGAGAACATGCAACCCACTAGCATCCGTTTTCGATCTCTGATACACCGGATCTGGACGTGACAAATAGGATGCGAAGTGCCCGATTGCGCACTACCTTTTCGGAATCAAATTCGAATTTATGTCCCACAGATGCGATCCGTATATGGTTACAACTCACTCTCTCCAAATTTGAACCGAAATCCAAATCCATTAGCTACATGTTAATGAATCGTACATGAGACTTAAATCTGTTCTGAGTCTCGATTTTTCTTATCAAACAAGCTTCCAACTCCACTTCCACTTAAGGAAAACAAAGAGAAGAAATAATGACTCCTGACCCGGTTCAGTTCAATTGCTTAATCAGTAGCGGTAGACTTGCTATCATGGAGGATCAGAGGTCTGGTAGAATCTGGATCCAAGAATGGGATTGAAACCTCCCGAGAGAACCTGGGCCTAGGCAATCTCCGAACCGCTAGTAGATACAACGTAGGTTTCTTGCAGAGCTTTTCTGACCGCGACCCCACCCATTATTCTCCTTTTTTTTCTCGTTGGAAGCAAAATTATCATGGACATAATAGTAAATATTCTTCCCAAAAACTAAATTT
>JAANDH010001417.1:44127-54787 GCA_011799765.1 Nymphaea thermarum
ATATATATATATATATATATATATATATATATATATATATATATATATATATATATATATATATATATATATATATATATATATATATATATATATATATATATATATATTGGTCATGAAAATATATTTTGTTGTTAAAAACTGTGACCAAGTAATTAGTCATAGCAAATGCACATTGTGCGATGGTTTTGAGAGAAAAAAAAAATTCTGTTTAGTCGGCTGATTTCAATTTCTTATATATATATACAACGTAGCTCTTCTGCCCTCTCGTTCACCTCTTGGGTGTATAGTGGTTGCTTAGCTACTTGAATTAAATAAGTCCAGCAGTCGAAGGAATTTTATTTTCTAAAATGTAGTGTAATTGCACAAAAAAATTAAGTGTTTCCCTTTTTTTAAAAAAAATTGCCATTCATGTAAACGCCGACTGCAAGAACCTACAATCTTTTAAGGAGCGTTTGATATAAAATCTTCAAGATTTGAGAACCGTGGATTTGTTGATTTTTAATCCAAGCTTTTCTTAATGTAAAAAGGCTAAATAAATAAAGGCTTCAATTATGGATCTTAGTTATAACTTAAGACCTTCAGTTTGAGGAATCATGTGTATCATCAACCATATATCTTTTATCACGTCAATAAAATCATGTCATATCAAAAAAATAAAATAAAATCAGACGCTCTTCAGTTTATGGGGTTTGGTGCATCGCTTTGCCGATTGGGCTTTTAAATACATTCGCAAATAATTAAGGATATGCATGAAGTGGAAGAGGATGGACTTATAAACATCCGATTCTGATCTATTGAGAGGAAAATCGGCTAATTTCTCATTTTATACATGTGTGTGTAAGTGTGACTGTCGTCCATCCATGTCTTGGAACTATTTGGTTGAATGACATTAAATCTGGCGTCCTGGAGACATTAAATCAACATTGACAAAGGTGAACCCAAATTGGTGCCTCGCCAGATGTAGCACGTAAAAAGTAACCATAAATTTCATTTTATTAAAGAGAACATGTGATGAGAGGCACATCTGAATGAATCTCCATCACATACCACAGTGAGGAGCAACAACCAATCAACATATATAGAGATGAACCACTCTATATTTTAGAACTATGGAGCAGAGCAGCAGCAAGAGGTAGAAGGTAGCATTGCATTGATCTCCTGATGATGCCTGGCGATGAATTGATCAGTCTCCATTCTCAGGATCTCGTTCAGGTGGTGTGGGACTGGGAGGGAGAGGGATTCCACAGACACCGAAAAATATGTTGACGTACATTGGCAGTATCAGGAAATCCGTGTAAAGCATATCAAGGCATGATCCGGGAACGTTCTTGATGGCGTCGCACACCAGCTTACTCGGCGCCAGTTTGCCGCCCTTTGCAGTTTGCCACAAAAGGCGCATATATTGTGGCAGGGCTTCGGCACACTCAAAGGGCGAGTGTATTATCTTATGAAAGAGGTCAAAGAAGATGTTTTCAGGGTTCACTGCTGCCTGTGCGGAGGCAACCTCCATCAGCAGAGGCGTCAACACCAACACCAGCAACACCGCCACCTTCCCGCTCCTCATCTTTGCCTGTTGACCCTTTACTTTTCCTTCTCTCTAAACTCTTTGAAAGCCTCGATTGATCGAGTGCGTCCTAACACCTGTTCCTCCACCCCATTATATACGCAGCGTTGGTGAACAGTAAACGTACGCCCAAATTAATTAACTCTCTTTGATTCCTTCTTTCATTGATTCATTAAACTGCAGGTGGAACATAATCAACAGCCATTCGATCGTTTCATTAGTTTGACTAAACGCATGGGCCCGCGGTTTACTGATTCGATCGTTACTGCTATTTGTTTTTATTGTCAACTTTAATAAGGATTTTGAGTGCTCCCTACCTCATTTGAGTCATTAATTATTGCTTCGATCGATATAACAAGATGCATCATCAGTTTATATATAATATATGTCATGCATGCATGGAAGTAAATATATTATACAGATTACTACTATGTTACCCTTTCGACATTTATGTTAATTTTTTTCTTTCAGGCTATGACCCTACTACCCGCTGCATTAGTTGACCGATATATACCCTATGCTTCTGTTGACGCTATAGCTAGTAAAGGGCGTTACTGATCAGCAGCACCTTGATGCGCAACCCCACCAACCTCCACAGTTACCAGCTATAACATGTATAATTATGACTACTTTAAAAAACCGAAAAAAAAATAAATAAAATCGATGACTGACGGTGTTTTAATTTTTTGTTCTTTGAGACATGAAAATATTAATGTTTCTTTTTTTTTACGTTGAAATAGTATTATTTAGAACGTCATTTTTTCTTAAATAACAAAATGTACGTGTTCTATATATGTTAAATCCGACTGCAATAACAGTACAACTTCTAGCAAAAGCTACGGTTTAAATATTACGTGAAGATGTTTAGGTACTTAATTTGAGGGGCGGTAGTACCATACAATTGCTACATGTATGTTGGCCTTATAAATTTGAAGTTAATTTAACGGCAACAAAAAATTTCATCCTGAAAAACAAGGTTCAGTAATTTTGAAAATTATGAAGCTTGAAACTAATTTGTATTGAGCTTAAAATACTCACGGATTATGTAACATTTATGAAGTTTGAGGAATCGTTATATTTTAGTAACCAAAATGAGAAACAACATTTCCCTGTAGCAGGGGTGTGCTCAGCCTAACTCCAACTTCCTTGATGAAGGAACCTTTCTTTTCTTTGGTGACCGCTTCTATGAGCCACAATTGACATATTCATCACTGGCTTATATATAGCTGTTGACATATCTATCGCCATTATTTATCTGATCAAACCATTCCAAATAAATTGGATATGAAAAAAATTGAATATCCAGTCAAAAAATTAGCTTGCATTCGGGTTTATGAAGTGGCATACGATCGGATCTGGATTTGGATATAAGTAAATATCTGATTGGATTTGGATCTTATTTGAATCCAAATTTGAACCCGAATATGTGAATATTTGAAAAAGATGATACAGTTAATGGTATATCTGATTTGAATCTGATCCATTGACATCACTACAATTATTTCATCATTCCAAATAAAACAGAATCTAATAAAGTGAAATGGATAAATAAACTCATCTTTCAACCTGTATAACTATGGCAGGCTTCTAATTAACCTTGGTAGGACTATGTAAAGGATGAATTTGTCATGAAAATACAATTTAATTTCAAGAATCACAGTGAAACGGTACAAGCTTTCAATTGTTTGGATGCTAGGTAAAATTCAGCAAGGTAAAATAGAAGTAGGCAAAAAAATTCCTTATGCATTTCTTCTGATATAGGCTAAAAATAAATCGGTTCATTTATCCTCAAAAATGAGTTGAAAATTTTTTACGATAAAGGATATGATCGGTGTACATTCGCATCCCTCCTTTGGGCTCTCAATGCTTTTCAATTGCCTATTTATACTGTGCCTATTCTTGGTGGAAAGTTCTCATTCCACTGTTAAATGCAGAGTGAAATTTTCTCATTCTAAAAAAACAAGCAATCACTTCACGACCCTTTTTATGAATCCTTTAAGATTCCTCATAATTTTAAGCATGGTAATAACTTTGTGGTATTACAAAAATGATGGCATGAGATTTTCAGGATGTATATAGCAATTGATTTGAACACAGAAACATGAAATGCATCATAATTTATGCATCAAAAGCATGCATTTGTCCTTGACCAAGTTCCTTTAAACCCATGTTTATCTTAATGTTTCATGTTTCAGGTGTCAAAGACCCACACGTGAAGTTTTATTGAATATGGGAGTTAATTTCATATAGTTAGATGATTTCGTCCGCCAGAGTAATTTTTAGATAAGATCCAGGCATTGACCAGTGGCGTAGCCACATGGTGGCTGGTGTGGGCAGTTGCCCACACCAGCCTCACAAAATTAGTTTAATATATATATTAATGTTTTGACATATTTAATTGTTATACTGCCTCAAAAAAATTAAAGGTATTGAATGAGTGCCCCCACTAGAAAAAAAAATTCTGCTCTCCTAGTGGAGTTGACCTGCTGCCAATTACGAGGTATGGACGTTGGATCAGAGATTCAACCAAAAAAATTAGGGTAAATATGCTAAAAGTTCATGCTTTAGACGACATGCCTTGGATTGGGGGACACAGCCACCATTGATGAACCTCCCCCTCTTCTTCCTTGCTACAATCTCTCTTTCATCTTGCTCTAGATTGTCTAGGCATTTTTGTTTCGTTCTCCTTTGCCATCCTTTACTCTTTTCTATTTCCACTATCTTTTTGTTTTTCTAACAAGAGTAAATGTGTTGACTTAAGTCATTGGATTGCAAACATAAACAATTGCATGTTTGTGTACAAGAAGATGAAGGCATGCGTGAACATATATGATGATATAGTTAAGACATTTGAATGTTAACACTATCCTAGATATTAATGTAAATCGTTAGTGGTTACACTTGAAGACTGATTAATCCTCTAGACTTGTTACAGCTGTTTTCAAGGCTGGAAAGTAGTCTAAGGTTATCTGTTGGACATTTATTGGTAAGTACGGAGGAACATGGGGGCATGTTCAATTGGTGCTTCTGGATCAATCTGACGGCTAACCATTGAGCAAGTTTCTTAAGCTGTGGAGTGTTTTCTTATGCTGGTAGGCTTCGGCAGGAGTTTCTGTTAGAGGTTCCTAATTTGTTCATTTTCACTACAACAGCATCTAAGCAAGTGTTAAGTGAAGTTGTGCTTGTACACTTCTATGGTATGCATAAGAGCATACACATCATTGCATAGTGCAAATAAACATAGATGATGTTTCTGTTACAGGTTGATATCGATTAACTTTTTATTTTTGAGAGACTATCTACAAGAGTTCCTGCGACAATCAACAGAATGATTTTTTTCTTTTTTGCCACAACCAGGATTCATTTCCTCGTCACTAGCTGGTAAGAAGCTGCTGCTATCCTTGAGAAGATGCTTTCTAGAAAATTTTGAAAAGCAGAGACCCAGAAATGTCCTAAAATTGATAGCCAAAATCCCTTAAAGTAGATAAAAAAGCTCTCGATCGGTTAGGTATTTTCTCAGCACAAAGCGGTTGGGGCTTGCCTTTTCCCATCTTGTTAACAAAACTTGAGGTTTTTAGTGAGGTCGAATTCTATCGTAACCACATGATTCTTTTGAATCTTTAAGGTTGCAATATCCGCGCCAACCCACCCAGCTCTGCCAGAAGCAGAACATGTTTGAAGGGTAGCAAACCCAAGATAATTTGAGGATAGACCAGATACATTGGCACAAACAACCAAAGGAAACTAATTGGTGCAAAAGAAAAACAAAACGAAAGACAGAAGATAACTGATTACACCAATAGCAATATGAAGACAAAAAGCTTAAGGATAGCCAAATACAAGAGACAGTTAACTGGTATTTAGATAAACAAATATTGGAATATGGAGTCTTCATCTGGGGCTAGTCTGTGGTGGCCGATGCTTTGTAAACAAAGCCTTGTGAATTAGGCCAACAGCTCCAGCATAGAGACATGCATACAAATATATTCACGCCCATTTACAGCTGCAACAAGTTGTTTTACCATGAGGAACACTAATATCCTGTAATCCAATGAAATTGTCCTTGCAACCTAATTTGAGAATTTCTTATTCATGATTAATCCCCTTCCTGAATTCAAGCTCAAAAAATGCAGTCTTAAATGGAGAAGCATGTTTGTTCTTCACAATTTTCACTAGCACTTTATTTCCAACTGTCAGCCAGGAGTCCAACACTATTATAACATCCTTGAGACACAATATCAAATACTGCCCCTCCAATAGGTTAATAGTTATACCACTGAATATGACTGCAGGACCCCACCGTGCGCTCTTAATGATATAAGAAAGAAATGAAATGTAAACAGGTGACAATAAAAAGGATACCAGATTTTTTACTCTCAAAGATATGATCACTCACCTGGGAATAAAGAACTTCATTATAGGTGCCAACCGCTCCCAATGCAATGGTAAATTTGGCATAACAAGATCTACAACAAGAACATAGAAAATGACTCCTTTCAAAATACAACATTATTTCTCCATATTGAAAAAATGCTATCAAATTAAAATCCAGTAGTGCTAGTAGCAATAAATTGAGCAAGCAAAATTTGTCAACCCAAAAATTCTGATCCATCAAGGACAGAACAAGTAAATTTAAAGAGGTCAATAACAATAAGGCAAGAATAACGTAGATTTCGGAATAAAGGATAATCAGGAACACTGCATAATATAACTAATAAACCAACAAGTAATCTGCCCTTCCATGATGGTAGAATGATTAGTTCCTCAATCATACATTGCAAACATGCAATGTGTGGTGGCTATACTGGAATGAGCCCAACACTACAATAAGAGCCTTGAGCCACAAAAGTATCAAATGAGCAGCAAATCACATAATTAAGCAATCAACATATACTACATGCATGGAAATATAAAGATATGTCAGTGCATGACAATATGTGTAAATTTGTGTTCAAACTTGTACAAATATCTCAAAAACACAGCCTGAACCTGAATTCTGTAGCAAGATATGATTCAGGCACTCAGCCAGAAACAAATCTCTCGAATTCTGAAAACAGATTTGTATTGAACTAATTGAAGTAGGGAAGGTTACAAATTTCAAGCACTCTGGCCTCAGCCCCAAACATTCATTGCCCTTCAATCTATTTATAGAGTGAAATGAGAGAGAGAGAAGAGCGTCTAGCTGTTGGAACTAGCCCATGGCTAGTACAGCTACAACTAATGTAGCACAAAACAGAAAACAAAAGATACAAGAAAGAAAATAGAAGAATACATAAAATAAGAATAAAAAAAAGTAAATGAAAAAGAACTACACATGTACATGCTTATGTATCCAAAACAATACTATGTAATTGAATACATATAATCATATACGTAAATATATATTTTCCACCCCCCCCCCCCCTCATACTTACAGTGTTACCACCGAAAGTTTGATCAAAAGAAATTGAAATCGATTTCATGAAGCACCTTGGTGAAGAAGTTTGCAAGCTGATATCCCAAAGAAACAAATTGTAGGTTGATAGTCTTCTGTAAGTATTCTTCTCGAATAAAATGTTGATCCGTTTCTGTATGTTTGGTTCTTTAATGGAATGTGTGATTTCTTTCTATTTATATAACACTTTTGTTATCAGAACATAGGTTAGTGGCTTATTCAATGTTGACACTCATATCTCTCCGCAGAATCTTCAGCCAAACAATCTCCGATGTTGTAGTAGCCATGACCCAAAATCAGCTTTTGTTGATGATAATGACACCTTGCTTTGCTTTGCTTCTTCATCTCTAAGAGATGAGAGATTCACCTAGGAAAACAGAAAAAACACTAGTGGAATGTCTTGTACTGGGATCTCCACCCCAATCAGCATCAATGTTAAGTAGTTAAATGTAAAGAAGATGATGAAGAAATAAATAATCGTTTAGTGATTGTATTTTTTATGTATCTAACAATTCTCATGACCGTCTCCATTTAAACTAATGTAGGAAGTGCAATTCAACTCTAATAATGGACAGATAAGTAAGTGCTCCTATAAGTTGACGATAAGAAGTAAGATTTTCAATAACTTCTCCATCATTAGATTTCATCTTAACACCCAAAGCTTTCAGGTGTATCTACAATTTTATCATCTGTAAGTCCAGCCATTAGCAAACTTGATTTGAGAAAGTAAGTATCCTCTTTTAATATATGCAACTTCAATGCCAAGAAAGTACGTTGAGTTTCTTAAATCAGTCATTTCAAATTCAGACTTCAAAAGAAACATAATTTGTTCAATACTTTTGCCATCACTTCCAGTGATTATCATATCACCTACATAGAGAAGTAATAATGTAATATGATTATTCTGATAGATGTAGTTTTAGTAAACAAAGCAATATTTGAATACATTACTCAAAACCATGAGTATACATTACCTTCCTAAACCAATCAAACCATGCTTTAGAAGCTTGTTTTAAGCCACATATAGCCTTTTTGAGACAAAGAACTTTACCTTCAAGAACATTATATCCTGCAGGAGCATCTATATATATACTTTTTCCTTTCAATCATCATTTAGGAAAGCATTTTTGATATCTATTTGGAAACTGAGTCGCAACTTAGAAAGCAACAGCAATAAGGGTTCTAACTGAGGTCATCTTGACTATGGGTGCAAAAGTTTCTTCATAATCTCTACCATATTTTTGTGCATAACCTTTGGCAAGTAACCTAGCTTTGTAACTTTCCAAAGATCCATCACTTTCAGTTGTTACCATGTAAATTCATCTACATCCTAGTCATTTTCCCATCGGGTAAGAAGACAATATCCCATGTTTTGCAATTTTCAAGGGCTCTTAATTCTAAATTCATGACTTCAATCCCATGTGAATGTATGGCTTATGACCTCATAAAAAGACATAGGTTCATCATAAGAATGTATGGCAATGAGACAAGCTCTATTTTTGAGGAGAAAGATTCTTAAGATACACATTTTTGTGGTGGTCTTATAGTTCTAAGTGATCTTCTTACAAGAGATTGAGGTGAAGTCAGATGGTTTCTTCAGTTATATGTAATAATTCTCCTAGTGGCATCATTCACATGGGATGCCATCATGATTTTTGTTGAATAATAGAGGAGAACGAGAGAGAGAGAGAGAGAGAGAGAGAGAGAGAGAGAGAGAGAGAGAGAGAGAGAGAGAGGCGGCAAATACTCGTTAATTCAATCTCGTGCTCTAATCTCTTCTTAAAGGGAGGTTAGGGCACGGCAGGACCAACTACAAAAGATGTACACATAAAGTACTAAAAAGACATAAAGGAACCCTAACTTTTAAATATTTGAAAACCTACCACACTTAATTAAAATGTTCCACTTTCAACACTCCCCCTCAAGCTGGAGCACAGATATCAACCATGCTCAGCTTGTTACAACATCTAGAGAAATCACAAATAGGGAGAGCTTTCGTAAACATATCTGCTGCTTGGTCTTCAGAGGTTACATGAACTGTAGACACCACACCTTCTTTTATAAAATCGCGAATATAATGACAATCCACCTCAATGTGCTTAGTTCTTTCATGAAAAACTAGATTGTTTGCAATGTAAGTGGCTGCCTTGTTATCACAGTACATTTTCATTGGAAGAGGAACATGAATACTCATATTTGTTTGCATAGATTTAACCCATGTAATCTCAATCGCCGTTTGAGCCATTGCTCTATATTCAGATTCTGCACTTGATCTAGAGACTACATTTTGTTTCTTGCTTCTCCATGATATGAGATTACCCCCAACAAAGACACAAAAGCCAGTTGTAGACCTTCTATCATCAAGAGACCCTGCATAGTCGGCATCACTATAGGCAACAACTTCAAGGGATTCACCTTTCTTAAAAAAGAGACCTCTGCCGGGGGATGATTTTAGGTATTTCAACACCATCATCGCCGCATCCCAGTGGACTTTTCTAGGCTTTTCCATAAACTGGCTTAATTTTCCAACAGCAAAACTTATATATGGCCTTGTTACAGTAATATAAAGTAGTTTTCCAATAAGAGACCTGTAAGATCGAGAATCGACTAACTCTGATTGATCATCATGAAGGTGAATACGTGGATTCATAGGAAGGTTAGCCGGCTTGGTCCCTAGCATCCCTGTGTCCTGTAGTAGATCAAGGACATACTTCCTTTGAGACAATGCTACACCCTCTTTGTTTTTCACAACTTCAATCCCAAGAAAATATCTCAAGTAACCAAGATCCTTCGTGACAAAATGTTTTTTAAGAAAAGCCTTTGTAGCAGATATTTCTCGACCACAATCTCCTGTCAAAATAATGTCATCAACATAAACTATCATGACAACTATACATGTGGAGGTTTTCTTGATGAATAGGGAATGATCCAACGGTGATCGTTCAAATCCACATTGTGAAACCACCTCTGATAATTTGTGGAACCATGCCCTAGGACTTTGTTTAAGTCCATAGATGGTCTTCTTCAGTCGACACACTTTACTACACTCCCTCTGTCTTTTGAACCCTGGTGGTTGCTGCATATATACAGTCTCCTCAAGATCACCATACAAAAAGGCATTCTTCACATCAAGCTGATACATAGGCCAATTAGAGTGTACTGCAACAGAAATAATGAGGCGAATAGTGCCCAAACGTGCCACTGGAGAGAACGTCTCAAAGAAGTCAACCCCATATGTCTGAGTGTAACCTTTAGCTACTAATCGAGCCTTGTATCGCTCTAATGACCCATCTGAATTATATTTGACTGTAAATACCTATTTGGAGCCAACAATGTCACAATCTATAGGCGGATCGACCAACTCCCAGGTACCACGCTGAATGAGAGCATCCATCTGATCTTGCATAGTTGTACGCCATTTACAATCTAGTAAGGTCTGTTGATGACAAGTTGGGACAGTATGAACTGTCATAGCCTTCAGAAACTGTTGTAAGTTATCATCAAGATGGGCAGTAGAAACAAAGTGAGAGATAGGATGCATGGTACACTGTCTCTTGCCTTTGCGCAGGGCTACAGGCAAGTCATCTAAAGGAACAACATCAGTTATACTTACTTCAGTGGAGCTTACATCTTGAGAAGAGTCTGATGGTCGACCATGA
>JAANDH010001418.1:0-57507 GCA_011799765.1 Nymphaea thermarum
AACTCAATGGCTCAAATTATGAAATATGGTCTAGGGTATTCATAATGTCGGTGGCTGGTCATAGAAAGAAATATATTCTTGAGGAGGATGAACCTATTGAGAAAAAAGGGATATATGCTGCGTGGGATGAAGATAATTATATTGTTATGTCGTGGATTATGAATAGTGTGGAGTCTCATATAGCTCCAACTATTGCATACTATACCAAGGCCAAGGATATGTGGTCTTTCTTGAGAAAGACATACTCGCATGCCACTAATGTCATCAAAATTCTACAACTAGAAGAGGAGTTATGCAACATTCGACAAGGGGATCAGGACCTATCACTATATTTTGCTACTTTGACTGCTGCATATGAACGGTTAAAGGCTCTTCGTCCACCTTGCCAGCATTGTTATGCATCACATGTTGAGACTGGTATGGTGGCGAAGTTTTTATCTGGCCTATCTTCAGAATACTCTGTGGCAAAGTCTCAAATTCTAACAGGCAGTGAACTTCCAGATTTAGCAGACACGTATAATAGGCTGAGTCGTTTTGCAGCCACCCTTTCTCAGACTACGCATGACACACCAGTCTCTGCACTCGTGATATTAGGAGGACGGGGCCCTAGTTCTTTTGGAGGCACTAGGGGACGTGGTACAGGCCGTGGTGCTGGACGTGGCAGATTTCAGTGCTCTTATTGTGGCAAAATTGGTCATCTAGAGGATCGTTGTTGGGACAAACATCCTCACCTCAGGTCTAATGTTTCCTCTGGACGTGGCGCAGGTAGAATCACCACAAGCAGAGGTCCTTCTTCATCCCAAGCAACTCATTCAAAGGCAACAATATCTATGGTTGAGTCTTCTACTGATCCTTCTATATCTATGTCATATTCTCTTGACTTAAGTAAAGATGAATATGATCGTGTTCTTGCTCAGAGGTCTGCCTCTACATCTACCAATGCTGCTGTTGTAGATTCAACATTCTCTGTTGGTGCTCCTACTGCTGATCCAGGTATGACATGGATGATAGACTCGGGTGCTTCTAGACATTGTTGTAATCAACCACAAAATTTTTCATCATTTGTCAGATTTTCTACACCACAGCATGTTAAGCTGGCTGATGGCAAGTTGTCCCCTGTTTTGGGTAGCGTTGATATTTACCTTCCACATTTAGGCACTATTACACATGTGCTATATGCTCCTCAGTTTCCTGTTAATTTGTTATCTGTGAAGCAGCTAGCTATCGACTTACAATGTAAAGTCATTTTTGAATCTGACTCTTGTTCTTTTCAGGACTTGTCAACTGGGAAGATGATTGGTGGCGGCCATGAGCGTGAGGGCCTTTATTTTTTGTCGATCCCAATTGATGTTGCTGCATCTTCAGTCCCTTCCAAGCCTTCTCCCTTCCAATGGCATCTCAGACTGGGTCATCCTTCAGTACCAAAACTTCGTCGCATGTTTCCAGATATTCCTGCATCAGAGTCCTTCTTATGTGATGCCTGCCAGTTGGGCAAGCATACACAGAGCAGCTTTCCTTCGAGTCAGAGTCCGTCGAGTCAGAGTCCTTTTGATCTCATTCATGTGGATGTATGGGGTCCTAGTCGGGTTCCTTTTCGATCATGTTTTTGATATTATCTTGTTCTAGTTGATGATTTTACTAGAGTCAGTTGGGTTTTCTTGTTAAGGGAAAGATCTGAAGTCATATGTATTCTTCAAAAATTTATCAAGGAAATAAAAACTCAGTTTGGACTCATTGTAAAAAATATTCGCACTGATAATGCTCTTGAATTCAAGTCTTCCATTCTACTTCAGTTTTATGCCGACCATGAAATTCGACCTCAATATACTTGTCCACATACATCCCAACAGAATGGTGTAGCCGAACGCAAACATCGGCAACTCCTAAACGTAGCTCGTACCCTCATGTTACATTCTCACATGCCTGCCTATTTTTTTGGTGATGCCATTCTTACTGCGTGTTACCTCATTAATCGATTACCCTCTTCCTCCATTCAAGACCGTATTCCAATTCAAATTCTATATCCAGGGCATTCATTATTTCACTTACCTCCCAAAGTTTTTGGATGCACTTGCTTTGCACATATCCTAGGCCCGAACAAAAATAAACTTGCTGCCCAAGCTATCAAATGTATCTTTATTGGCTATTCCGCCAATCAAAATGGATACAAATGCTTTGATCCCTTGACCAAGAAAGACATTATCAGTGCGAATGTTACCTTCTTTGAGTCTCGTCCTTATTTGCCTCCGTCAAGCCCCTCTTCGTCTGAGATGCATGCCTATACCTCTTCCTATTCCACCAGTGTCACTTGAGTCATTTCCATCATCTCAACCTAGGTCACATGAACGTTTTCTTGAGCCTCCGTTGGTTTACACTCGTCATCTAGGTCCCTCTCTCAACCGTCCACCAGCATCGTCTCAAGAGGTAAGCTCTACTGATAAGACTGACTCAGGTTTAAGTGATGACTATTCTGCAGCAGATCTCCCTATTGCTATTCACAAGGGCAAGCGACAGTGCACCTTACATCCTATATCTAATTCTGTTTCTACTGCTCATCTGAGTACACGTTTAGTACAGTTTGATCAAGCTCTATCCAGTCATGTTATCCCGTCCTCGCACCATCACGCCCTGTTAGATCCACGTTGGCGACAAGCTATGCAGGAGGAAATGGATGCTCTTCTTTCTCGGGAGACTTGGGATTTGGTTGACCCCCCAACACACTGTGATGTGGTTGGATCACGATNGGCTATGGTTCAAAAAGGGAGAATGTGTTGACATCGAGGCGTATAGTGATGCTGATTATGCTGGATCTGTCGATGACAGGAAGTCTACTACCGGTTTTTGTGTCTTTGTGGGCGGTAATCTTATTTCCTGGAGGAGCAAGAAGCAGAATGTTGTGGCTCGTTCTAGTGCTGAGTCAGAATATAGGGCTATGGCTCAAACTGCGGCTGAAATGTCGTGGGTCAGATCACTACTTGTAGAGTTGGGTGTTTCAGTGAATCTCCCAATGAAGATGTATTGTGACAACAAGGCAGCTACATATATTCCTAACAATCTTGTCTTCCATGAGAGGACTAAACACATTGAAGTGGATTGCCACTATATTCGAGACTTAGTTCAAAAAGGAATTGTTAGCACTATTCATTTCTCCTCAGAAGATCAGGCAACAGATATTCTCACTAAAGCTCTTCCCATAGGCGATTTCCTGAGATGTTGTAACAAGCTGAGCATGATTGATATATATGCTCCAGTTTGAGGGGGAGTGTTAAAGATACAAAAAGGGGTTTTTTGAAATATTAATAAGTCGGGGAGGATCTCTTTAAATGTTTTGATATATTTAGTGGACTTCTCTTGTAATTTTCCCTAACCCTAATCTCTTAATAGAGATTAGGGTCACGTAATGCAATAGTTTCTTTCCGCCTCTCTCTCGTAACAGTTTTTTTTTTTTTCCATATACAGAAAGATTGGATTTCCAAGTTTTGCATTTTTGTAAGGCATTCAATTCTACCCATTGTGGAATTTGTGCTGCTTCATAATAGGTTGTCTATAATATCCGGTGATTTTCCACATGAAAATTTTGGTTTTCTTTTGCTGTTAATGGTTATTTGGGTAAAAGTGGAACTTTTACATGATCATAGGGTAATTCGGGATAAATAAATAACAAAAATGATTTTTGTGACACAAATCTTTGTGGAGGTCTAGTTGTTTTGTTCAAATCTCCTAATGTTGGGTTCGGGAATAATTTCATTTAAAGGTTCATTTCTAGAGGTTCCTCTTTTATGGTGAGTGATTACGTCTCTGGATGGCTCAATATATTATGTGGAGAATCAGATTGAGGAATATCACTATTAACATCATGAGAGCAAGTTTTGTTATTCTCAAGATCTTCATCTTCTGATGGTAATAATTCATACAAAAAAGAGCAATCCAGATCATGTTCGGATTTGGTTTTTGTTCAAAACCTTTTTCATGTTCAAGAAGCACAACTTTTTTGGAGACAAATAATATGTCCTTATCAATGCTATAACATCTATGTCCTTTTTGGCTTTTTGAATATTCAAGGAAGATTCATTTAATAGCTTTTGAGATAAAATTGTTACTTTGATTGCCAAAAATATAGCCTTTACATTGAAAAACTTTAGTGTTTCATAATTTGGCTTAATGTTTTGAAGTTTTTGAAATAGTGATGTGTTATTTTGAAGGCATTCTACAAATTAGCTACAAAAGATAATTGTTACTATTTCTGTCTTCCTAACACCTTATTGTTCAGTAAGTCACTGGATGCATCATTATGTATGGTATGATAGTTACACACCATTGATATGAAGTCTAAGTATATTTAAAAGAAATGATGCTTTTGCCTTTTTTTTTTAGATTAGAAAATACTAAAATTCATCAATAAACAAGAACTGTTACTGTAGCAGTGCTACACCTTTGATCATGAAATATTGATTGCTTGTTGAACCCTGTGAATCACATGAAAGCAACACACTCCAAGAAAGCGGAAAGGATGTGGGTCCCATCAAGCAAAAAAGAAGAGAGGATCTTATGAAAAATATTATAATTAGTTTTAGGAAAAGAAATAATTCTGAGAAAAAGAACAAAAGGCGCCATTGGATGCACATCCTGTAAAGGATAGGTTATACATCATTATTGAGACCTGGCAATTTACTAGCTATGTCACACAAACTCTTCAATAAAGGGGTAGCACCCGCATCGATGTAATGTGCGTGCGGGTGCGGACATAGTGCAGCTCTGACTTACACCCTAACCCTACCCTATTCTATTCCCTTCCAATTTTTTTTTCCACATTCTTTTTCTTCTCTCTCCCATCTTTCTCTTTATTTACAGTAATAAAAAAGGATAGATAAAGCTAAGAAACAACCGTGTGTATATATATATATATATATATATATATATATATATATATATATATACACACACACACACACACACATAATTTTATATCAGTGTCACAGATATTGCAATATTTTTGAAAATATCGCGCTACTCACATGAAAAATAAGAAAAACAAAAAAAAGTGAAACAACGCGTGATGTTTTGAAAAAATGGGAAAATACATTGGTCGCTTTTTTTCATGATTTTTTAATTTTTATATTTTTTACGATGATATTATCGTGGATTCCAATTTAGAGTTTTGTCATTAAAACATTCCTTTTATCACTTTTATGTAGTTTTATTTATGTTTTCTTATTAGTTTCTGATTTATTTCATTTATATCTATTTCTTTTAAGTTTTATGAGTTTTTTTTTAGATTTTTTCCGAGAAAAACGACTTTGCAGAAAAATACCCGAGAAAAATCTGACCGTTAAAAACCTGAGAACGATATTTGTGCATTGATATCTTGAAAATATCGTGATATTAAGTTATTAACATCAAAAATAAGAAAAACGAAAAAGGAAAAAAATCGCAATATTTTAAAAAAAGGGAAAAATATTTATCATGTTTTTATCACGTTTTTCCCGATTTTTTTATTTTTTATTTTTTAGATTGATATTATCATGTATCTAAATATAATCTTAAACTAAATTATGTCATCATTTTAATTATCATTAAAACAGTCCTTTTATCACTATTGTATAGTTTTATTTATGTTTTCCCATGAGTTTTTCATTTATTTCATTCATACCTATTTTTTTATTTTTTAAAATTTTCTGAGTTTTTCCCTATATTTTTTCGAAAAAAAGAACTTTGCCGTTAAAAACCTGAGAAAATATATATATATATATATATATATATATATATATATATATATATATATATATATATATATATATATAAAATCCTGCAACCAATTTTTTTGGGATGTGCCACATTGGCACCTCCATCCACACCCGCACACCACCTGCACCCCACATCCATGTGACATAGTTATCTAGTGATTATTTTTTATGTGTTTTTTCGTGCAGGAAGATTGTGGTGTCACTGTCGCATGGTTTACTCACCCATGAGCTATTTGTATGGAAAGAGATTTGTTGGCCATATCACAGAAACAGTCTTACATCTACGAAAAGAGCTTCTTCCTCTACCCTATGATCAAGTAGATTGGAATAAAGCACGAAATTTGTGTGCAAAGGTTGGTGAACACATCTCGACCATTACTTACTAATACAATTCCGGCACAAGGACTGTTTGCGTAATCAAATACCACAAGCCTCCTGTTTCAGATCTTATCATACCATTCTTATCTCCACCACATTTTAATTTGCTCTCCACTACATGCATTTTCTGATTATGATTCTTGAAGCTGTATATGATTCTTGAATGATGACATCCCCAAATTGTCTGGCTTTCCCATCAACCTGAAGCTGTTTTGATGTGCCCCACCATACTGGCAAACTTGAATATGTAAAACTCTAAAATTCGAAGTAAGGAAGGAGCTTGCCAAAATCTAATCCATAGACTGATTTTTAAAGTGAGTTGTCTGACTATCTTAAATTGTTACCTCATTAGGTCCAATCTGCACATCGTACCTTCATGATTCTTTTATGAATCCCATAGTTTTTGATATTCCAACTTCCAAGTTTATTGAAGTCAATCAAGTCATTAAATCCAGCTTCAGATTGCTAGGGACTATGGAGTCTAGGCTGCATCCTTGACATCATATTTGGAGATACATCTCCAAATATGATGGTTGAGGATGTCATTTAGTTTTTTATGCACTCTGAAGCCTTTTTTTTGGTTGTGTTCCAGCCAAACGGGTGAACTCGAACTGTCATTTAGAAACAACTTGAAACCATTGGAAAGGTCAGACAACACCTTGGATATTACTATAATTGGAGAGGACGGACAACACCCTGGATGTCGTTGTCATTATAATTGAAAACAATAAATTTCTATTATGTGTCTGACCAAAAAATTGTATTATTATTTTTAACTTTATTACCATCACCAGAAAGTTATAGTAGAATCTGCAATTGTAACATGCTTTATATTCTATATTTGTCTCTTGGTTGGACAAACTATCAAATTTCTTCATCACGTAATCAAATTCCATATGGGCATACCATCCAACTGAGAATTAAGTACCACAATTAAGCAGTGCCTATTTCTACAGGAAGGAATGACATATTAAAACACAATAACCTTCCCTTACTATATGTATGTTGGGAAAAATGTAACTTCTGAAAGGATGAACATTTAACTGGTAGAAAAGATAAACAATTAACTGGGAGAAATGTAAATTCTGCAGTGACAACATTAATAAATAAAGGCATTGTCTGACAACTTGATGTCTTTTCCTTGTCTGGGTCTTTTGCAATATGAAAAGGGTGAATCAGATTCTATGTAGAAAGAGTGAAGGCTGAAGTGCAGTCTCCTTAGTGCCTTAGTTATTCTTGGTTGCATGACACTTCTGAAAATAAGAGGATGTGTCATGTTTATGGATATGGATCAGATCCGAAGTAGGATATATGGTATTTACAGGTCCCCAACATGTAACAAAGGGTAGTCTAGTTACCTTGTAAACTGCTCATGTACCTTTGTGTCTTGTAAATACCTGTTAATGCTTTAATAAGATTAGGGCATTCCTAGACTGGTTGAGCTGCCAAGATACTGCAGAAAAAAAACCATTCTCTTCTTGTTTTCTCCTTTTCCTCAAGTTGAAGAAGTCTAGAAATTCAGATACATGGTCTTGGAGCCATAGAGCAGGGACCGTTTGCTGCTGAAGGTGTCATCTTGGAGATTCCTCATGTGCCCCAAAATCAGTGTTTTCTGGTTTATTCTTTTCTCTTCCCTAGTCTGTCATTATTTCTCTGCATGTATTCTTGTTTTTCTTTGCACATATACTTAATCCTTCTTCCTTGGTCTTTCTATTTTTTGCCCCCTGGATTGCACATCCTATATTCTGATCTGTCCTTGACATCATAGCCTCCTTTTTTTCTTATTTAGATTTCTGTCTGCAGTCTCTGCATGATATCTGCCTGATATCACTCTTTTTCTTCTCCAGTCTGCAATCTGTGCTCAATCTTCTGCTATATATTATACATATCAGTTCACTCTTCTTTTCTGATCTCCAGATCTCTCTCTCTCTCTCTCTCTCTCTCTCACTTTCTCTCTCTTTTATTTTTCTTTTGCTTTTGGTCAAGTCTGGTGTATCTACTCTGCAACTTTTCGGGCACAAAACCAATGTCATTTGCACAATAGTTTGTCTGCACTTTGATAAGCAATTTCATAATCTATCATATTTGTTATCTGATCAGATTTTTAAAGAGAAACTTCAGGCACACATCTGTTTTCAACTCTGGGGTGCTGCCCAAATGGATGACATTTTTTGCAATATTTTCTTCACATCCTACACTTTGGATCATGAGTTTGGGTTTGGATATGAGTTTTGGATCCATGATTTCTCATTTTGGCTCTTGGATCTGAAGTTGCATTTGGTTTTTTAGCAATTCGCTCCAAATTACTTGAGACTCAATACCTCCTTCATTTTAACCTTGATTAACACCAAATTTGAAAGCTCTAATCCCATAAATCAATGTGAACCTGAGATTTAACCTCTGCCATCATGGATGAATGGATAAAAAACATATACTATCAAGATGGTGCATCTTATGCATCATTAGCTGGCCCATCAGAACTAGTTAACTTTGAACCTTAGCAACCGAGTTTTAATTTGTAAATGATAATAAGAAATTGGGCAGCCATAGTTTGCTTTTGATGACTCTTCTATTTAGAGTACCATCACTGCCTTTGAGTATTAAGTCTTCAATGGCAGGTTTAACTGATGCACAATATTGAGTTAAAGTTTGCTTTGCTTGCTGCAATTGGTAGATCTCTCGCTCGACTCGTAGAACTCGCCTGATATTAGTTTTCTGAGAGTATGTATTCTAGAGATTATTCCTCACTTGTTTGCCTGTGGTATAACATCAGCTATATGAGGCAGCACAACATTCTTATTCCATGACATGACAATGTCATTATCTTCTTCCCGTGTAACATACTTTCTAATCTTCAATGCCGTTTCCGAGTCCAATAAATTTGTTTTCTTCTATAGCTGGAGGCTGACATCATAAAAGTGCTTGTCCACCTTGCGTAGTTAGTATCAGCCAATTTCTGAAAGACCCATATGAGAATGAGTGAGCAAAGGCTTTATAGTGTCAAGTCACCTTTCTACTCAATACCTTAGGCTCGTGAATCAGCCATAATCAGCGGCTAGAAATTAAACAACAATAAAGTATGCACTTTCAACAGTATCAGCAACACAAACACAACTAGAAACTTTGCAACTGGAAAACGACTTCATATATCATTCCACAAGTGACAATGGGGATTTAAATCATGTCAACATCCATGGGAAGTTGATCAACTCAGCAATGAACAGGAGAAAACAACTTAGAACCTCACAACAGACAAAGTACCATGACAGATCATAACTAGACTCTGATCTGAAATTGGCAATTTGGGCAGATATCAGCGCACAGTCGAATTGCACAAAACACATTATAACTGTATTAAAAACATCGACTAGCATCAAGCCTAATCAATGATGCAGTGAAGAATGATTTTCCATTTGACCTGATTGCAGCCACAATTACTATCATGACACATGTTCATATTTCTGCAGTAGGCATCTACCACATCTCCACGGTTTGCCTGTGTTTGATTTAGATCTTACTTGAGAAGCACATGTAAAATGAACATTCAAAACCAATTAAGTGTGACGACAATAAAGTCTCTGCAATAGATGCAATTCCTCACCAGAAACAAATATTTCAGATATGATACCACAGCTGTCAGATTGTTTGACATCAAATATTTTCTGTTGAACCTTCTATATTATATCCTTCATGTAAACAGAAAACATATAATTTTTATTTTTTGTATAAATGATCTGCTGCTGCCTTATCCAAGAGATGATCTCTGCTTTGATACCATGTTGTTATCTGCATTAAAGCAGAAGACATGGAAAGGAAGAGAGAAGGAGAAGGTAGATAAAGAAAAGAGAGAAGATAAGAGAGAAACAAGAAGGGACGTGAGATTGAGAGGGGGAGAGAGGAGAGACAGGGAGAAATGTTGAGGAAGAATCGTACTTTCTCATTAGATTCTTACTCCCACTTTAAATAGACATTTGGATATAACATAAAATATTGGTAAGGTGTATATACTTTTTCTAAATTACATATGACCACCCATAACCAAAAGTATGTTGAACACTACTAAGGAGTAAGGACATTTAAATATAGCATGCTTGGATCTGGATTAAGTGAACCAGATCCAAACACAACATTTTACGAGAAACATTGTGTTGCTCTAAAAAGGGCTTTGCATGTGTTTCTTTAATGAAAGTAAATCTCAAAGTTGGAAACATTTCTGCTTGTTTGCATTTGATTCGCTTGAAAGCTAGTGTTTCTTGTTTACCTCTTTGTTTTCAACTTATGCTGATAGTTTACCCACAGGAGGATCTCCACTACCAACATCCACTCATACAGGATGTCCTTTGGGCAGCTCTTTACAAGATTGCGGAACCAATCCTGACGCATTGGCCTGGATCCATCTTTAGAGAGAAGGCTCTACATAAAGTGATGCAACAGTTACACTATGAGGCTGAAAATACTCAATATGCCATCATTAGTGCAGTGAGTAAGGTCTGTTAGACCTTAAATTTGTTATGTCTGTAGGCATTTCCCTGAACATGACCCTGTGAAGATATTGTTTTCCTAGAGTAAAGTGCATGTGAGAAATAAAATGCGTGAGCATGTTCAATTATTGCAGTTACTGTTAGAAATCTGAAAAATAAAAAATCAAATCAAATCTGTCTTTGACACAAGGAAGAGATGGGAAAACGATGGAGGCTGCAAACAGTAGCAGAACCCCTAACTTTTAGGGTCACTACCTAATCTCCTTTCAAAGTGAATGTGTAACACCCCGGAAGTTTAGTCCCGTATCGAAGATTGTGAGGGATCTTCAAGGGCATATAAAGAGAGGCCATGAACGAGATGATTGTCCTGGTTCCTAGCCTTTTTAGGATTGAAACCGAAACTGCTAGGGGGCAGGTTGGGATCCGTCGAACTAGGGGCCGGAGCCCAGGAGTGGGTCGGGTTGTTACAGAATGACTTTATAGAGGACAATTATGCCCCTAATAAGTACAACAATACATAATGCACAATAGGTGACATCTGGACCTAGGTATAAATTAGAGCAAAAACACTTGAACTGAATTATCACACAGCCTTGAGAATAGGAAAACAGAAATATCTTGCCTGAAAGAACTGAAAATATTATCAAAGAAAAGAAGCTAATACAAATTGTCTCTCATGCCATACAAAAAATGGGACTTTGTCCCTTATCTATAGACAAAAACAAGGAGGAGGAAGAAAGAGCTGGCAAGTTGTAGCTCCAACAGCTAGCATTATAGCCATTGGAGCCAGCCAGTGGCAAGCTTAGAAACATCAGATTAGCAGCTGAAATAGAAAGAAAGAGAAAAGGAAAATAAAGTTACATAAAAGGAAAAGGATCTACATATGTGTGTGTATATATAGAGAGAGAGAAAAAAATTGAAATCAGCTGGCTACCTATATGGTCAGATGTTTTTTTTTTTTTAAAATTTTATGATGCTAAAAACCATTGCAAATGGTGCATTCTGTAGCTGACAACTGTGGTCAATCAACTGATGATCGTGCAATGCACCATTCACAGCGGTTTCTAATGTTGCAAAGTATGAAAAAAACCATCCGGCCATAGAGGTTGGCCGGGCTGATTTCAATTGAAATTGCAATCAGCCAGACAACCTCTATGGCTGGATGGGTTTTTTTAGTTTGCAATGCTAAAAACTGTTGTAGATGGTGCATTTTGCAATGGCAGTTGATTGTCGACACTTTTTAGCCATAGAATGCACCATTTGCGATGGTTTTTAATAACACAAAATTAGAGAGAATTTAGCCATAGAGGCTTATTTCATATATATATATATATATATATGTATATATATATATGCGTGTGAGTGTGTGTGTTACCTCCTTCAAACTTATAGCATAATCATCGAAAGTTTATCAAGAAGAAACTAAAATATGCAAGATACAAGAGTTTGGTGAATAATTTGCCAGCTTATGTTTTGAAGAAACAAAGGAGAGCTTGATGACTTTTCCAAGATATTCTTCTCGAGAAAACAACAACCCATCTCAATGTTTATTCTCATGAAGAGTGTGATTGCTGGCTATGTAAAGTGCAATCTTGTTATCACAACAAAGTTTGTCAGCTTTTTTGCAGTGACTTCCCATGTCTTTTAGTGCGTTCTTCAACAACCAAACAAGCTCCATGAAAAGTGTCATTGTAGGCACGACACTCAGCCTCTCTTGATAATAAGAAGACCTTTTGGTACTGTATAAATTGGAGCACAAACACTCAAACTGAACCGGCACACAGCCTCAAGAATAGCAAAACAGAAACCTCTCACCCTCGAAAAAACTGAAAATATGTTGAAGAAGAAAACTAGTACAAACTGGTTCTCAAGCAATACGAGGCAATGAAACTTACTCCCTTATTTATAAACGAAAGCAAGAAGGAGGTGTAAAGAGCTAGCAATTTGTGGTGGCTCCAATGGATAGAATTCTGTCCCTTGTAGCTACCAAAGGCTAGCTTAAAATATCCAATTAACTGCTGAAACAAAAATAAATAAATAAATAAATAAGGAAGAAAAATAAGATTACATAGAAGGAAAAGGGAAACCTATGTCAAATATATTTATATACATATTAACTTACATAAAATCTAGTACCATGATTGAGAATATATCTGAATCCACATCATGTAACACGTAACAATATCTGCCCCATTTAGTGAAGTTTGTCTGACTTTATTGTTGAGGGTTCTATTTTGGAACATAAAATTGTCTACTTTTTTTTATGGATTAGATGTATTCTAGGAGCTTATGCAATCGTAAAGGTAATTCGTTAATCAGATGTCTTAGATTTGAGGAGCAATTCATCTTTGGTACTGGCTTTCTGATATCTGCCAGGAAAGCCTGCCATATATTGTCAGGCACAGATTCCCAGACAACCATTAGAAGCATATTTTCTGTTTCATGTGAGTACGACTTCCTGAGGAAACATATTTACATTAATATTGCAAACCTTACATACCCAATCTGCAGGGTCTTTCTCCGTATACCCTGGCGGTTGCTTGATGTACACCTCTTCTTTCAAGTCTCCATGCAAGAACACATTTTTAACATCCAGTTGGCTAAGGTTCCAACCATGATCAACTGCCAAGGAGATGATGATACTTGTTAATGCGAGAGAAAGAGAGAGAAGAAACACGTCAAAACTTCCATTGATCACTTACCCTAACCCTTACTTAAGGGAGAATTAGGGTACAAAACATAATTACATTGTAAACCAGAAAGTTATTGAAAATAATTAAAGAACTGTTAGGTTCTTTAATATTCAAAAAACTGCCTCAACGTCAACAATACGAATTGTGCCCATTTTCATCATTGGACTAGAAGTCTAGTCGTAGTCTTGTCCAAAGTTTAAACTGTTGTATGAAACCTCTAGTTACCAACCTGGCTTTATATCTTTCAATGCTTCCATCTGGTTTGTGTTTGACTTTATAAACCCACTTAGAGCATACTACGTTATTCCCTTGAGGCCTCGAAACAATTTCCCAAGTTTTGCATTCAGAGAATGCCTCCACCTCCTCATTCATAGCCTCTATCCATTGACGAGTTTTGGAGGCTTGATCGTGAGAAATAGGTTTTTCATGTTTGGTAGTTTGAGCCATTAACAATTGAAAGTCCATAGAAGAATTTTTATAATTAACTGATCGAACAATGGGATGGCGAATGCATTTTGATCTTCTTATAGACTCCCAATTTCTTCATGATTTGTGTCCCAATCTCTTCTATGATAGACAAAGCCAAAAAACCATTGAGGAGCAGCTTGTTCCACATAAGAACCGTCATTCGGCTTTGAGTAGATCTACATTATAAGTGTCTCACCCTGACTTTTTACTCCCAATTTTTTTTTTCAACATAACACGTCGAGGTATGATGACACAACAATCGAAATTGAGCTTCACATATCAAAATAACAATGGGGTGAATAATTCATTTATGCTCCAAAACAGTTCATACAAAAATGACTTTACATGATTATCAAAAACCCTCATGACAAAAATGCCCATAAAACAAAACATTGATGTTTAAGCAAAAACAAGACATTGATGGAACAAAAACACGACTGGTGAGCATCTGCATCTGCATATGAAAGAGTAGAAATATGACAGCCTATGAGCATCTGCACCTTAGCAACTGAATAATCTGGTGAAAGCCCTGAAAGAAACCAAGCAAACATGGCTTGCTCATTGCAAGACATGTTTATTGCTGCAAAGGTGGATGCAGAGAATTAAGTCTCTCATGGGCTAATCTAATTGATGCAAAGTTTGATCACCTTGTTCCAATTGAAAATTTTCTTGCTCAATTTGCAGGACATGGCTAACATTATTGTTACATACTATCTAAGATATCCCACATGCTTTTTGTAACAATATATAACTTAATTGAACAGCAATGTGTGGCTGCGCACTGTTCTTGATCCATGCCATAATAATAGCATTATCCTCAGTCTATTTTGCATATTTACTTGTCTTCTTTGCTGGTTTCGTTTCAAGCTGAATGGTCTTCAATGATGCCCTGAGATCGACATCATAAAAGTTCTAGTCAGCCTCTCGTAATTATTGACATCTATTTTTACGGATCATCCATAAGAGAATGGATTAGCAAAGGCTTTGTATGCAGTGGTTAGATCAGATTTCTGATCTTGGCACCTTTGATTCAGCCGTTGAAAGCTTATTAAATATAAACAAAAAAGGGATTTCACTCCAGCAACAAAATAAATGACTGAGCAACTCTTTCAGGCTTTCAGCAATATAACTTGTGCATGATAGTTTGAAATATGGTTCTGGCCTCTAGAAAGAGCTCCACTTGTTAACAGAAAATAGATGTAAATCTGACCTGTATGTTCAAGAGGGAGAAATAAGAAGGAAGATGGGGAGGAAGAAGATCAACCTAGATGTTAGACACTCCTAGGGATAAATACTTACACATACAGTCCACATGATAAGAGAACATTTCTAAGTACTAAGTATTAACTTTTCTAATTTCCCAAAAACCCGTTCATGTAATACTTCTCAACAGGCTATCAAAACTCAAAAAGAAAAGTAGCATGGTTTTATCAGCTTGCCTTGCCTCAGTTTGGCCAATAAGATTGCATATTGGTGATACACAATAACCTTGATAACATTTCTCAAACTCTTCCTATGTTGAGAAAGAATCTTTCTAAATGCTTTCTGTCATGAGGTTCCATAGTGCGCATCAAACTTAGGGTATATTTGTTTCTTTGACAAAGGCATGGCTAACAAGTTGCTTGAATTGATAGGTTTTAAATATGCTGTGTTGCTGGGTTGAAGATCCGAATTCAGAAGCGTTTAAACTGCATCTTCCAAGAATACCAGATTATTTATGGGTTGCAGAAGATGGCATGAAGATGAAGGTGATAAAAAATAATGTCTAATAGTTCAATCCTATTGATTTAGATCTTTTCTAACCATTAAAGAATTTCATTGTATCTTTTATTTTTAAAAAATATCTTAGCAGGGTAATAATGGTGGTCAGTCGTGGGATGCTGCTCTTGCTATTCAATCAATAATAGCAACTAAACTTGTTGAGGATTGTGAAATGACCCTTAGGAAAGCACACAATTTCATAAAAAATTCACAGGTTTATATGTTGTGCCGGCACTCAAGTGTATTGTTTAATCATTTGAAGCTGGTTTGTGGTTCCTTGCCTTTCAATGATGACTTTGGTCCTTGTCTATAGGTTCAAGATAATTGCCTTGGTGACTTTAGTTCCTGGCATCGCCACATATCAAAAGGTGCATGGACTTTATCAACAGCAGACAATAAATGGCAAGTCTCAGATTGCACAGCCGAAGGACTGAAGGTGTCGACTTTTTCGTGCCAGCAAGATTACAGTTTAACTTGACCATATTAAATTTTTTTTTTTTTTCCAATCTTCAGGCTGCTCTTTTACTTGCCAAATTACCGTCAAATGTGGTTGGAGAACCTCTGGCTGCAGAGCAATTTTATGATGCTGTGGATGTGATCCTATCTCTGCAGGTAAGCTGAACACTTTGCCATAACTAACCTTTCAACAATCTTAATTGGTCATATATTTCATTATCATGTTCCAATATATGTAACACGAGATAAGGATGCACTGCATAGTAGGGATTATGGGAAATTATGCCGTAACTCACTAACCAAGTTGCTGAGAGATAAGGATTTGAAATTTCTTATTATTGTGGTTTTTATATCTATGTGGGTTATGTTGTTCTAATTGGTTTGATAGAGGACTGTCTCTATTGACTATTGCTTCTATTTCTTGGTTATATCGATCAGAAAGTTGTATTAGAACGCTCCAGTTCACATATTCTATTTTTGGTTTTCGTAAATACTTGATTATTTGATCTCCATATTACTTTCTTGCAATTTGCAAAAGGTTTCCTTTTGCAAAATATGCAATAAATAAAAAAAAGGTTTTGTTTTGGATGAGTATCTTTCAATCAATATATTTATGGTTATCTTGTGGACAAGTTTTGTAAGAGTTGCTTGAAGAAAGTTTATCATCTTAAAAGGGCTGTCAAATGACATTTTTGATCTATGGCACCATGTTTTTCATCCTTCATGAAAGGAATAGAATCAGAACCTGATTGATCAAATTCTAGGAAATTTTGAATCTGAATATCCATTTGAAATTCAAATTCAATTTCGGGACAAGACTTACTTATTGATTCCAATTGTTTTTAGTCAGATTACATGTAAAAATTTGAATCAGCCTCATGTTTTGTGTATCCCAAAGCCAAACATGAGCCTTATGCTAATCTAGTTGTTACATTTGGTCATGACTACATATGGTACCAGTTCACATCTTCCAAGTTGTAAATGTACTTTTTAAGTTATTCTTCTTTGTATAGTTTTAAGATAAAATTGATGGTGATTTCTATCACATAGGTATCGTTTTAAGCATAGCCACCAATATCGTTATATTTGAAAAAATATCACGATATTAGTGAGAAAAACGACAAAAACCGAAAACACCAAAAAATCATCACGTTTTTATTTATCACGATAAAAACAAAAATACTTGAATTTTTAATAAGCATGAAGAATATATTTATCATGTTTTTTCAATTTTTTTCCCTTATTTTTTTTCTCTTTTCTAAAGTTATTGACATCGTGGATTCACCTTTAAACATAAATGAAATTATTTATTATCATTCTTATCATTATTAAGAGTCTAAGACATTATTTTTATCATTTTATCTAGTTTTTTAATGTTTTCTTATTAGTTTCTCATTTGCTTTACTTTTACCTAACTTTTTTATATTCGAAAATTTGTTGAGAGCTTTCCGAACTTTTCTCAATAAAAACAAGTTTGTCAAAAATTACCGGAGAAAAACCTCGCTGTTATGAACCCGATAACAATATTTATAGCTATGGTTTTAAATTGTGCACCATATATGTAGCATTAGGTTGACTGTTGCCCGTAAATTGACCTTGAAGTGTGTTGAACATAGAAATGCAACAAGAACTCTCAAATATTAATTGCTAATACTAATATAGTTTGCAACCAGACTTACTGAAAAATGACATCCTAGATGTGCAGCTTGTCAATGCTGTCATAATTGGCAAAAAGAACGCCATGGAACTGTAAATGAACAAAACCTTTGAAAAATGATCCCCAAAGTCTGCTGAAAATGATCCTCGAAGGCTGAAAAAGGCAAGAATGAGCACTTTAGTCTCAAAGCACCAAAAGGCTCAAAAAGCCGATATGCAACACTTAATGTGCCCTAAGGCATACCGAAAATGTGTATTTTTTGTTGAATGAACTAGGGAAGTAAGAAATGAATGAATGATGAATACACATAATAATAGGTAGATCTTAGATATGTATTTATATGGTTAAATATATAATAATATTTGCATATATTCTAACACCCTCCATCAAACTTATAGTGCAATAACTGAAGGTTGTCAAGAAGAAAGTTAAAGCGAGGAGCATGCAAAGCTCTGGTGAAGAGCTCTGCAATGTTTAACTTTGAGCCTTTGAGGCCATATAGGGAGGTCAATCATCTTCCTTAGGTGTTTATCTCTAGCAATTGACAAACCATCTCTATATACCTTTTTCTCTCATGAAACATCTGATTCCAAGCTATTTAAATTGAACTTTTATTATCACAATATGTAGGTTGTTGCAGGTGAATGCCTATGATGCAGCGTGGTTTAGTGGGCTAGATCCTGAATTTAGATCCATTATGGAATTTAGCATAGATATTATTCAATCTTATTTGGATGTTCTAATGTTTCTTTGGGTTTGGACCGTTTCATTTTGGGACCCGAGATCCAATTCGGATTTAAAATTACCCCCCTTAAAAAGGGCTCTTATGTTGGTTTTTAGGTTAATTGGTGATTAAGAAAAACCCTATTTTCTTTTGCATTTGATTCCCTTTTTTTTTTTTGCATTTTTCTTCGTTTCTGTTCTTATTAATGCCCTTCCCTTAGAGATTAGAGCTAACACTCTAATCACTGCATCAGATTGGTATCAGAACCAGGTTTCTCCTTGAACTTTGTGATGGCTGAAGCCCTGAGAAATGATCCTGCTGTGGAAAAATCAAAAGAAAAGAAAAATAGGGTTTTTTAATCACCAATTAGCCTAAAAACAAGATAAGACCCCTTTCTAAGGGGGCTACACCCTAAATCTGAATTAGATCTCCGATCCCAAAATGAAAAAGTCCAAACCCAAAGAAACATTAGACATCCAAGTAAGACTAAATAATAGCTATCTTAACATCCAGAATGGATCAAAATTCGGGATCCAGCCCACTAAACCACACTGTCTCAGCCTATATCTACCAACAGTTGCCCAAGCCATGTAAATTCCATTATTGTAGCCACTACTCTATATTCTATTTACTTTAAAGATAAGGATACCTTTTCTGATTCTTGTATCTGCAAGATATAAGAAATTTTCCTATAAAACATAAAAGCCAATAGATGTTTGTTATTGGGATCTCCATCCCAGTTAGTGACTCAGCATTAGTATAAGAAATTACTTCATGTGAGGAGGCAGACAAAATGTCTATCTCTTACACGTATTTCCTTCAATATATTTTATGATCCTTAACACCATGTTCATGTGAACTGAGGAATATGTTGAAGTTGACTTACTATATGAACTGCATAAACTATATCGTGATACATGCGGAGTTAGATTATCACAAATGTACCATCCTTAACTTTCATTTTCATTCCAATAACCTTAGGACTTTCTGAAATTTTATAATCCAATATTCTTGACTTGGCAATAACTGCAAAAGCAAGTTTGATTTTGAGATATTGTATATCTTCTGGTGGAATCGACAACTTCAATACCCAGAAACTAGGTTAGAAACCAAGAGTTGTCATTCAAACTTGCTTCCAGAAGACGTTTAATTTCTTGAATTCCCTTTTCCTTGCTATTTGTTTCAGAAGACGTTTTTAACTTGCGTTGAGTAATATTTATTCTGGAGAGAACTTCAGTATACATTATTTCTCATTCAATTCTTGTTCAGGCAAAGCATTTTAAACATCCATTTGCTAAATATCTGATTTTTTTTAGTCGATGCGATAGCAGTAAAGATTCTTACAATTGTCATTCTTACATGAACAAAGTTTCTTCATAATCTATTTCATATTCTTAGATATGCCTTTTATCTATTAGTCTGGCTTTGAATTTTCTATAGACCGATTAAGTTTTTTAGTTTTTCACTTTATAAACTCATCCATACCTAGTGCTTTTTTCCGGATAGATGGTTCTTGGAATTCCTCTGTTTTAGCCTTTTCAGGATCATCTAATTCATTTTTAATGGCATGTCCTTATTCAAAGTGATCTTTAGCTTCATTATAGTTTGATACTTTGATTGTTCAAAGTAAGAATCTATAGAAATGCGACCACTCCTATGTTTAGGTGAGAAAGACTTATACAGGACAAATCTATTTCTGAAACTAGATGTTTTCTCTGATCCTCTAAGATTTGGATATGTTTTTGAGTTTCAATAGTTTGATTCCTTTGTTGTTCATGTGTTTCTAGAGTGGTATTTGAATTTCTTCTTTCATCAACAATAGGACTATTGGATGTTCCTTTTTGAGATTGAACATCACTTGTTTCATGTTCATTAAGTACATCCCAACTTTTACCAATTTCATAACTGGAAAGCAAATCAAATAGAAATAATGAACAATTTCACTGTTTACCTTGGAATCATCAAACGTCATTTTCCTTTTTGACAGAGCTAAGTTTTATTGAAACATGTCATCTACTGTTTTTAATGTCATAGCATTTGTATCCCATTTGAGTATCCAATATCCAATAAAACAGAAAAAATAGCTTTTGGGGACGATTATCTCCTTTGCTTTCTCAATTACATCTAAAAATCATGAACCTTTGGTAATCAGGTTGACATTTAAAAAGCTTTTGGAAGGGGTTATATTCGATAGAGATTTAAACGGCATTCTATTGAAATGATATGCTGATATAAGGGAGGCTTCAGCCCAAAACTCTTTATGGACTTTTCTTGAAATAACGAGAGTTTTGGTAGTCTCAGTTAGTAACACAGAAATGCATTTAGAAAATATTCTACTACAAATATTCATAACCTTCTGATTAATCACACTGAGAAGCTTGTCTTTTTTAATCCACTCTAGGATTCGTTGGATCCTAGGGAGGGAAAAGGATTTGAAATGAGTCCACTTTTGGGACTTTTTACTCATTTCACACACAGACACACACACACACATATATATATAAACGAAGACAGGTATATTTTATATTTACATGTAATTTCAACATAAGTGGGGTTATGGATCAGAACTTGAACCAGTTCCTCAACATCTTTACTCTTCAAGTTCCTCCTTTCTCCACATTTTTGTTCTACCTCTATTGGGTTCCATGCCTTCCAAATATAATTATGCTTCAGGTTGTAGTATTTCGTGGATGGACTTACTACTTTCTTTGTTTTATTTCTTACAGAATAAATGTGGTGGCTTTTCAGCATATGAGCCGGCAAGATCATATGCATGGTTAGAGGTACGTCTTTAGACTGTATGCTAACTTTTCTTTGGTTGATGGCAAGAACAAATGTTTATGAACCCAATGTTCTTGTGTTTGTAGCATCAGGTTCATTTCTATCATGTAACACAAAGACCTCCTTTGAAACATTGAAGTGGGAGAGAGGAAGAAAAGATGGTAGATTATGTAGATATGGCACCTGATGGTGTAGCACACTAATTGTTCAAAGTCTATTATCAAGAATTGTAGCTTCACAAAAAAGCCATAGAGAATGTTCTCGTGAAGAAACTAATACACTATGGGATAATAAGTTCACTGTTAATTGTAGATGCAAAAGATGAGCCATAAAAGTGGCAAAGACAAGAAGTCTACGAAGTGCTTAATAGTTCACTTCAGCAGGACTATTAGTCTATTATATGATGAATCCCTTCCTTCATACAGCTGTATATTGTCAAGAAACCCCTGGCTTTCATTCTTTCATGTTGCTTATATAAGTCAGTTTTGCAGCTTATATCATGCAGTTTCACAAGAAGCTAACACATTAGGCCAACAACATGGTCATCCAAGAAGTACGGGCATGCTGTGGCAACCAAGCACAGGAAATGATGTCTAGCAAGTTAGGTTTGAGAGTTCATTGACTCGGCAAGTGAAAGAAATATACTTTCTTCTTGTGAAAGGACCAATTTATTTTGGTTGAATTGCACAAACTGCTGCTCAGTGTCCATCAATAGTAATTTATGCAATAGCGGTGGTGCCATTTTGTTTTATAGGGCAATATGATGATTGGTATATGTTGAACGGTAAAATCACACAAACAACACAAATATAACATGGAGAACCCTCAACACGAGGGTAAAAAACCATGATGTTGGAGACAATTCCGGCGCCCACTAGCAGCTGGTCTCTCTCACTCTCAGATTTCATTAACCTTAACAAATAGGATTACAAAGGTTACTTAAATAGAACTCAACATGAACTACGGGCCGGATAGGGTCCAGAACCCAGACCCAAACATACATAACACGTCAACACTCCCCCTCAAGTTGGCATACAGGTCAAACATGCTCAACTTGGATACATTTCTTTCAAATGAAGTTGATGACAAGGCCTTGATCAGTGCATCAGCTGCCAGATCTTCGGACTTCATATAAGGCAGAACAAGCTCTTTAGCATCAATTCTCTCTTGAATGAAATGATGGTCGATCTCCACATGCTTCATTCTATCATGTAACACTGGATTGTTGGCCAAGTTATTGCAGATTTGTTGTCACTTATCACAATACATCTTCATTGGTCCATCAGTTTTGAACACTTTCAGCCACAACAACTCAGAGACTATCATGGCCACAACTCTATATTCAGCCTCAGCACTGGAGCGAGAGCAAACGTCCTGTCTCTTACTTCTGTACATCACGAGATTTCCTCTCAAGTAAATGCAATAGCTTGAGGTGGACTTCCTATTATCAACACATCCTGCCCAGTCAACATCTGAATAACCTTCAATCTTAAGAGAGTCTTGCCTAACATACAAGAGACCCTTGCTAGGACTTCTGTTCAAGTAACATAAAATACTGTCAACCGCCTTTAAGTGAGCATTATGTTAGGAAATAAGATATCTTGTTGATATCATAAGTAGGTTAAGTTGATATCATAGCTAGGTTAGGCTTTTATTTTTCTTTTCTATGTATTTTATTTTTTCTTTTATTTTTTATTCTTTTTATTTTTTAACCCTTTGTTCTAGCCTTTGGGAGTTCCAAGTTCCAACGGCTCTTTTATGAGCCGTTGGAACCTCCAACGGAGAACAGCCTCCTCTTACTCCCTTTCTTCATTCCTCCTTCTTGTATAAATAGCAGAGCTGCCTCTTGTACAAACTAAGTTGTGTTTTACAGCCTTCATATATTTTATTGAATGAGTACTATTCTTCTCCACTTGGTCTTAGTGCCTTTTTATCATTATATGCATCTTTTGTGACTGTTATAGTCACTTTTCACATGGTATTAGAGCCATTGGGCTGATTCTTGAAGCTTATTAAAGGCTGTTGGAGTGATTTTGAGTTGCTGATTCGTTGAAGAAATTTTTTTGCTGGTGGATATCATCTCTTGAAGGCTATTTCCGTGGCTGCTCACCAACTGTTTGGTGAAACTTCTACAAGAATTTCTTCTTGACTTCCTTGGAGATTATTGTTTCAAATATTGCTATCATGGAAGACTCCAAAGTTTCAATCGAAGGAGGAAGTTATTATGCTCCATACAAGCTTGATGGAACCAATTATACGTTATGGACAAAATGTTTGGAAATGCATATCAAAGGAAGATATTGATGGGGCTTCATAAGAGGTACGTCTATCCCTCCCTCTCTTAAGTTACCAAAGTAGAGAATGGGATTGAGAAACAACTAGACGGAGAGGAAAGACAAAATGCCATGAATGAATATTACAAAAAATTAGACGATTGGGAAGTCAAGAATTCTAGGATTGCCAAAAATCTTATGTATTATGAAAAAACTAGTGAAGTTTGGGAATATCTCAAGGGAATGTTTACCCAAAAAATAATGGGCCGAAAGTATCTTTTGATTCGAAAGGCCCAAGGTATCAAACAAGGAGAGAAAACAGTTAGAGAATTTTTTATGGAAATCTCTAGTGTATGGAATGAGTTAGATCAACTTAGTCCTGAACTAGGGGTGGATTGCAAGTGCCATGAGATTAGAAGAATTGAAGTTGATGAATTTTGGTTTTTTCAATTTCTTCAAGGGCTACGACCCGAATTTGAACAAATAAGGTCAGCCTTTCTTTCCTCAGCCTCTCCTCCAACCATTCATGAACTTCTTACAAAGCTAAGTGGAGAAGAAACTAGAATGAAACTATCCAAAGAAATGGATAAGGATAGTGTTCTTTTTTCAAAACAAGAAGAAGAAAGAGTCTTAGACGCCTCTAGACCCGGAAGCAACATCAAATATTTTAGACCTCCTCACTTTAAGAATCAAATTAGAAGAGAATATAAAGTTATTTGCCACTTTTGTCATGAACCGGGTCACATAAGACCTAGTTGTCCAAAGTTGAACAACAATGAAGGTCAATCACGAAATATTGGAGGAAATTTTCTCAAAGGAGGAACTTCATATCCTCAAGGAGGGCAACACAACCAGAGAATTTCATATCCTCAAGGTGGACATTATAACATTAGACAATTTGATCAAAGAAAGGCCGCAAATGTTGCAAATGAAGGATGTGATCTTTCATCAATCTCCACTACATTGAATCAAATCATGACGGCCCTTCAACCCATGATCAAGGAGTCAAATTCCGGAGCACTAGCAACAACGGCATCCATCTCCAACACTCCCGGAATGTTCCCTTGGCTTTTAGATTCTGGTGCATCTTTTCATATGAAACCAAATATATCATCTTTGACCAATTTTGAACAAACATGAAAAGAATCAAATGTAGTTACCGCCGATGGAACCTCTTTGAGTGTTAAAGGGATTGAGAATTTTGAAAAAGAATTTGGAAAACAAAAATTTTGTGTTCCAAAAGTTAGTTATATCCATAGACTTAATCTTAACTTACTTTCTATGTCACAAATTTCAAATCTTGGTTTTGACGTAGTTTTCTCATCGAATAAATGTTTGGTGCAGGATCACCAAACCGGGAGATTGATTGTGGAAGGTTTTTGAAAAGGGGACCTTTACTAGATAGACAATTTATGTATCCCTAAAGAAAAGTTTTGTCACTATGTCAAAAATGTAAACATCAATGTTTGACACCAAAGATTAGGTCATCCAAACATTAGAAAATTGTCTATGATGAGTCCTACCAATGATATTTGTATTGAGAACTTTAAATGTAATGATTGTATATATGGAAAAATGAAATCCTTATCTTTTGGAGAAATGAACTTTTTCTCTTCTTTGCCTTTTGAGCTTGTTCATTCCGTTGTATGGGGACCCTCTCCTATCATGTCAAAAGGAGGGCTATCATATCATGTGATCTTTGTTGATGATTTCACTAGGTATTGTTGGATATATTTTCTAAGATATAAATCCGAAGTTTTTGAGGTATTCAAAATTTTTCACAAGTTGGTATAAATACAGTTCAATGCTAAATTAAAAATTTTAAGGATTGATTTCGGGGGTGAATACATTTCAAATGAGTTCAAAAGGTATTTGGAAAACTATGGAATAGTCCATCAAAAATCATGTCCAAGAACACCTCAATAAAATGGACTTTCTGAAAGAAAACATAGGCGCATAATTAAAACAACAAGAACTCTTCTTATTTCAAAAAATGTGCCTAAAAACTTTTGGGCTGAAACAACTTTTGTCTCTGTTTATCTCATAATGCCTTCACAAGTTTTAAATAATACAACCTCGTTTGAAAAATTATTTAAGTATGAACCCGATTTCAATAGACTTCGTATTTTTTGATGCAAATGTTTTATTCTTAATGACAAGGCTGACAAGCTAAGTTCAAAGGTTATTGAATGTGTTTTTATTTTTTTATTCTGAAACTCAAGAAGGCTACAAATGTTATGACTCTATCAAAGACAAGATCATAGTATCAAGGAATGTAAAGTTTTGTGAAGATGAAAGTGAATTTGAAAATTGTGGAGAGTCACAACCTAAGTCACATGGGTACTCCTGTATGGTATGGGTACGGTACCGGTACGCCCGTGGGTATGCCAATAATTTGGTCCATTTTTTATTTTAATGATTTTAAGTTTTTAACTTCTAAAAATTACCTAACGTTAAATTGGTCGAAGAAAACCCTAAACCCCTCGACATCTTCTTCCTTCTACCCATTTCACGAACGAGAGGAAGCATCTCCGGTGACTTGGGTGGACGAACGACGGCGACCGGCGATGGCGTACGGCGATCGGCGACTTGGGTGGATGAACAGCAGCGACCAGTGAGTTGGGTGGACGAACGGCGGCGACTGTGGACGGTATTTGCTTCCGTTTTGCCGATTTCTTCTATTTTCTGTCAATGCACTCTTCTTTCCATTTGTCTAGTGCCGGCAGACGTCGTTTCCACCGGTGAGATCTTCATTTCTTAAAGCACATAAATCTGTTTTTCGTCATTTCCTCATCTGTCTTGGAGATGCTATAAACGTCGCACAAAGTTGATGCTTTTTTCTGTATAAGATTTGTTCTCATATGCATATGACATTCTGTTATTGCTTGTTATTCTGTTTGCAACTTTTGATATATATATGTGTGAATATGTTATTCTGTTTGAATTTTTTTGACATATATACATGTGTGTGTACGGCCGTACCCAAGTTTTTTGAAAATGGTCTGTACACGTACCCGCACCGGCACTCGTACCTTTGTGACTTAGGTCACAACACAACAATGATTATTCCTTTTTATTTAAGTTTCTCTCTCAATGTGATGATGATATGCATGATGTTGATGATAGTAACACTGATGGTATTGATAGTGGAGTAGCCAAGGATATAATCACATATCATAGAAGAAACCGGCAACAAGAAGTTGGTGAAGAAGAACATCATGAGACTATTGATCTCCAACCAACTCCAAGTGAAGAAAACCTTAGAAGATCCACTAGAAATGTAAGACAACCCAATAGGTTTGTGTGATATGAAACATTTACTCCTTCACATAGAGCTAGAATTAATGTCATTCACTCTCACTTTGAACCTTATATTTTTAATGAAGCCTCCAAACATATTGAGTGGAAGAATGCCATGTTAAAAGAATTGGATGCCTTGAGAAAAGCCCAAACTTGATAAATACAAGATTTACTATAGGGAAAAAGACTATTAGATGCAAGTGGGTATACAAGGTGTAAACTAAAAGTGATGGATTCTTAGAAAGATATAAAGCACTTGTTGCCAAAGGATATACTCAAGAATATGGTATTGACTATGAGGAAACATTTGCCCCTGTAGCTAGAATGACTACTGTTAGTACCCTTATTGCTTTAACATCTATTAAAAACTGGAATATCTACTAAATGGATGTTAAAAATGTCTTTCTAAATGGAGATCTTATGAAAGAGGTTTATATGGAAGTACCACCAGGATTGTCTGTTCCTGAAGGAAAAGTTCTTAGACTTAAGAAGGCTCTTTATGGACTCAAACAGCTCCTAAAGCTTGGTTTGACCGTTTTAACTCTGTTATTTATGATCATGGATTTGATTCATGTTTAACTGACATTGTCTTGCTTGTTAAGAAGACTACTGCAGGTATCATAATCCTCCTACTGTATGTTGACGACATGATCATTACAGGTAGTGATAAAGAAGGTATCAGAGAATGGAAGAAATTGGTACAAAAAACTTTTGAAATGAAAGATTTAGGTTTTTTAATGTATTTCTGGGGTATTGAAGTTGCATACTCCACTAGAGGATATTTTTTGTTACAAACTAAGTTTGCTGCAGAGATCATTGCTAAATCAGACATAACAGATGATAAGGTCACAGAAACACCTGAAACAGTAGGAAGCAAAATGAAGATTGATGATAGAGTTCCTCTTACCAATTCCACTCCTTACCGACAGCTTGTGGGATCCTTAATGTATCTTAGCATCACTTGGCCTGACATTGGTCATGCAGTTCATACAGTGAGTCAATTTCAACATGCTCCATCAACTGTTCATATGAGAGCTGTTTTTCATATCATCAGATACATTAAGGGAACAATAAATAAAGGAGTATTTATGTCTTCCTCTTTCTCTTTAAACTTGATTGCTTATACTGATGCTGATTGGGGAGAAGATCCAAATGATAGACACTCAACTACTGGATTTTGTGTTTTTTTAGGGGAATCACTCATCTCATGGAAGTGCATAAAGCAACAAAAAGTCTCTCTATCCTCTATTGAAGCTGAATATCACGCCATGACTTCTACAACTATGGAAATTGTCTGGCTTCGTCAATTGCTCCTTGATATGGGAACAAGAATAGAAGAATCCACTGATTTGTGTTGCGACAACAAGAGTTCTATCTACATTGCCAAGAATCAAACATTCTATGAACGAACAAAGCATATAGAGATGGATTGTCACTATGTTCGTGTAGAATTTTTGAAGAAGACTATCAAGCTTCCATATGTTTCCTCTGAGTTCTAGTTGGCGGATTTCTTCAAGAAGCCTCTGTGTTCTCCCAGATTCAACTTTCTTTTAGATAAACTTTCGATGATAGCACCATAAATTTAAGGGGGGGTGTTAGGAAATAAGATATCTTGTTGATATCATAACTAGGTTAAGTTGATATCATAGCTAGGTTAGGCTTTTATTTTTCTTTTCTATGTATTTTATTTTTTCTTTTATTTTTTATTCTTTTTATTTTTTAACCCTTTGTTCTAGCCATTGGGAGTTCCAACGGCTCTTTTGTGAGCCGTTGGAACCTCCAACGGCTCTTTTGTGAGCCGTTGGAACCTCCAACGGCTAGAACAGCCTCCTCTAACTCCCTTTCTTCATTCCCCCTCCTTGTATAAATAGTAGAGCTGCCTCTTGTACAAACTAAGTTGTATTTTACAGCCTTCATATATTTTATTGAATGAGTATTATTCTTCTCCACTTGGCCTTAGTGCCTTTTTATCATTATATGCATCTTTTGTGACTGTTATAATCATTTTTCACACATTCATGGGAGCATGCATGAACTAACTCATAACATTCATAGCAGAGGTAATATCAAGTCTAGTAAGAGTAAGATATATCAACTTCCCAACAAGACGTTGATATTTTCCCTTGGCTTCTTCACAGAGGGGCTCCCCATCTCTAAGACTAAGTTTGTGTCCAACATCTATAGGAGTAGAAGTAGGCCTACACCCAAGTTTTCTGTTCTCCTTTAATAAATCTAGAGTATACTTTCGTTGATTTAACACAAGACTTGTGCCTGACCTAGCAATTTCAATGCCAAGGAAATATTTCAACTTGCCAAGGTCCTTGAGATCAAACTCACCAACAGTTTCTTTAACTTTGTTATTTCATCTTCATCATTACATGTGACAATCATATCATCAACATATACCAAAAAGACAGTTACCTTGTGTTCATTTCCCTTCACGAAGAGAGTGTGGTCTCCATTCCCTTGATGATATCCATGTTGTCTCATTACAAGTCTGAGTCGTTTAAACCATGGTTGGGGAGATTGCTTGAGCCCATACAATGCTTTCTTCAACCTGCAACATTTTTCGAGTATCTCATATCCTGGAGGCATGCACATATATACTTTCTTTTCAAGGTCTCCATTTAGAAAAGTGTTCTTAACATCTAGTTGGTACATCTTCTACTCTTTTACCGCTGCTAAAGAGAAAAAAACTCTAACAGTCTTCATCTTTGCAACAGGAGCAGACGTTTCCAAGTAGTCAATCCCATATTTCTGACTAAACCCCTTGGCAACCAAGCGAGCTTTGAACCTTTCCACACTTCTGTCTAGCTTATATGGTGTAGACTGTAGACCCACTTGGATCTTACAAGATGGGCTGCTTCAGGGTCATTTACCACCTACCACATTCTATTTTTATTTAATGCTTCCATTTCTTCTTGCATCACATGAGCCCATCGTGGATTACTCTGAGCCTCAGTATAGTCCTGGGGATCACAACCATAGAAAGAGAAGATATGAAACATTTGTAGCTCTTGCTCAATTTAGAATATGATATGAAATTACCAATAAGGTGTTGAGTACATGACCTGATACCATTTCTGAGAGCAATGGGTAACTCGTCAGTCTCAGCATTTGTCTGACTACCCCCAACCGACATCTCTCGGGCACGACTTGGATCATCTAGGGAAGGTGTGAGATTAGGATTGGGATTAGTGTCAACAGTCACCTCACTAGCTAGCTCTGTGGCAGTCGATCTTCTCCTAGAATACTGCCCAAACAAGTGGTCACGCTCCTCATTTCCAGTTGAGCAATCATCATCCTTTTTGTGCTCCAGAAATTATGTAGATTACCTTTTGTATGCCAGAAAATCTGTAAGCTGAATTTTTTGATTTTGAGAATACTCTTTCCTTCTTGTGGACCTTTCCCCTTGAAGTGAATTCTCACCAAAATAGGAAACATGTTCCAGGAATGAGACATGTTTGACACAACCAGTTGAAGGGTCTAGACATTTATATTCTTTTTTAGTAGGAGGATAATCAAGAAGTACACCTTTAATTGACATGGGGTCAAGTTTCTTGATATTAGGACTGTGATTGTGGATAAAACATGCACAGCCAAAAACCCAAGGTGGGAGAGAAAAAGGTTCATTACTACCTGCTAACATAGAATGAGACGTACATCCATTCAGACACGACTAGGCATATGGTTAACTAAATACGCACTGGTTAGCACAACATCCCTCCAATACTTCTTTGGAAGATGTTGTTGAAACAAGAGTCCTGGTGACATTTAGCAACTGACAATTCTTTCGTTTAGCAACCCCATTTTGAGGAGGGGTATAACTAGTTAACTACAAGATGTCTCATGAACAATCCCCTTTTGCAAAAAGAAACTATTGATAGAGTGACATGTATACTCACGTGCATTGTCAGAGTGAAAAGTCTAAACAGATGCTCGGAACTGAGTTTCCACTATAATGATAAAGGTTTCAATTACACTGGGAACTTCTCTATGATCCTTCAACAAGTACACAAAGGTGTTACGAGAACAATCATTTATAAATGTAATAAAGTACGGAAAACCATGACAAGATGGAATTCTTGAACGCCACACACATCCAAATGGATGAAAGCAAATACTTTATTAGAATGACTTGTAGAAACAGGGTCCGAAGCCCTAACATGTTTAGCCAGATGGCAAAGATCACATGATAACATGATCATATCTAAATTGGAAAAAAGGTCAGGAAACAACTGTCTAAGTACTCCAAACGAAAGATGTCGAAGTCTCTCATGCCACCACAAGGCAAGCTAAAGGAAGTCCTCTCTAGGACTTTAAAAACACACATGGGTAATCAATATAGACCCTTAGAATCCAAACCAAACCAATCCTAATCCTCTTTCCTGTCATTAAGTCTTGTAGCACACAATGATTAACAGAAAAAATAAATTCGCAATTCAATTCTTTCGTAATCTTGCTAACAAACAGGAGATTTAAGGAAAGGTGAGGAACATGTAAAGTGTTATGAACTAAGAACATGTTTAACAGTGAGACTCTTTTTTGCCGGCTATGGAAGTAGATGAACTATCAGCAAGAGAAACCTATTCCTTCCCAGAGGAGAGCTTATATTCATGAAAAACCTTAGGATTTCCAATCATATGGTGCATAGCACCACTACCAAGAGACATTATAGTTTATTGGAGAAGAGATCATACTACACAAGAAAATGATCAAGCCAATCCTAGGAGGTCTCAAAGACACATAAGGCCTCCACAAAGATTCATTTCATATGAGTCTTTTTCTCCTAAGCATAGAGCTTGTCTTATGGCACATCATTCCTTTTATGAGTCATCATCTTATCTTGAGGCTAAGAATGACCCAAATTGGATTGATGCTATGAACCAAGAACTTAAAGTCCTTGAAAGTAATGAGACTTGGGATATTGTTTCTTTACCTCTAGGGAAAAAGACAATAGGATGTAGATGGATTTATAAAGTCACATTAAGAGTGGTGGGACCTTGGAAAGATATAAAGCTAGACTTGTGGTTAAGGGTTATGCCCAAGAGTATGAGATTGACTATGAAGAAACCTTTGCCCTTGTTGCCCGTATGACCTTTGTTAGAGCTCTTATTGTTGTTGTCTCTATCAAACAGTGGCCCATCTTTTAAAAGGATGTTAAAAATGCTTTCCTAAATGGTCATTTAAATGAAGAAGTTTTCATGAGTGCTCCTCCTGGATTTGATCTACCTCAAAACAAGGTTTTGCAACTTAAGAATGCCCTATATGGTTTAAAACAAGCTCCCAAGGCCTGGTTTGACAAATTTAGCAGTGTCATGTTTAATCAAGGTTTTAAATCTTGCTACTCTGATACAACCATGTTTGTGAAAAATACTTCGGTAGGTATAATTATTTTATTATTGTATGTTGATGATATGGTAATCACTGGGAGTGATGAAAAAGGAATCATAGAAATAGAACACTTTCTTAAGAAATGCTTTCAAATGACTGATTTGGGAAGACTAACGTATTTTCTTGATATTGAAGGTGTTTATAGCAAACAAAGCTACCTGCTTTCTCAGATGAGGTTTGCTAGTGAATTAATTGACAAAATAGGTATTTTAGACAACAAAATTATAGATACTCCCGAAGCTCTAGGAGTAAAAATGAAGATTGATGATGGAAAGATTTTAAAGAACCCCACTCCTTTTCGACAAATTGTTGGTGCTCTCTATCACCAGACCGGATATTGCTCATGTTGTTCATGTTATAAGTCAATTTCAACAAAGACCCACTTTTGTGCACATGGGAGCGGCCATGCGAATAGTGCGTTATGTGAAAAACACTATCAACAAAGGACTTTTCTTGTCTTCCTCTTCTATGTTAGAACTAGTTGCTTATACAGATGCTGATTGGGGGGAAATCCCACCCAATAATAGTTACTCCACCACTGGTTTTTGTGTGTTTTTAGGTAACTCTTTAATTTCTTGGCGATGCAAGAAACAGAATAAGGTGTCTCTATCATCAACAGAAGTTGAATACCTTGCCATGACATCTACAACGATGGGAAATTGTGTGGCTCAAAAGCTTGTTGTCAAGCTTTGTTGTGGCAACAAATGTGCAATTTATATTGCTAGCAATCACACATTTCACGAAAGAACAAAGCATATAGAGATGGACTGTCATTATGTTCGTGAAGAATTCCTTCAGAAGATTATTTATCTCTCATATGTTTCATCCGAATATCAACTAGGCGACTTCTTCACAAAGGCTCGGCTGCCAGGTTTCAATTTCTCCTTTGCAAACTTTTGGTTATCACACCGTAAGTTTGAGGGGGGGTGTTAGAATGTATGTATCCCACCTATACATATACATATGTATGTACATTACATATATTAGTCATCTAATATATGTTATGTATATATATATATATATATATATATATATATATGTGTGTGTGTGTGTGTGTGTGTGTGTGTGTGTTATAGCTTTAGATACTTAGGATATTTATGTAATTTTTCACCTTCTTTATGTCTTTTCCTTTTTCCATTTAACTTTGTATCTTTCCCCTTTTACCCCTGCCTTCTTTGTTTTTAACCAAAGGGGACCAAAAGGGGAGACTAGTCCCAAGTCCCAACAGCTAGATTTCTAGCCGTTGGAACTAGTCTCCAACGGCTAGCCCTCTCCTCTCTCTTGTTCTCTCCATTATATATAGTGTACAACCCTTGTGTATTCTTATGGCTTTTTAGCCACATCTTGTAGTCTTTGTTGTCTTTGTTGGAATCAATATATGTTCTTTGTTCCTCTTGGGTGAGGTCTCTTGAGTATTACTTTGTTATGTTGGAGGAAGCTTCAAGTGTGATATTCTTGAAGCATTAGTCTTGTCTACTACAGGTTTTTGTGTCTTTGTGGGAGGTAATCTCATTTCTTGGAAGAGCAAGAAGTAGAATGTGGTGGCTCAAACTACGGCTGAAATGTCATGGGTCAAATCAGTACTTCTAGATTTGGGTGTTTCACTGAATCTCCCAATGAAGATGTATTGTGACAACAAGACAGCAACCTATATTGCAAACAATCATGTCTTCCATGAGAGATTGAAACACATTGAAGTGGATTGCCACTATGCTTGGGACTTAGTACAAGAAGGAGTTACTATTCATGTCTCATAAGAAGATCAAGCAGCTGATATTTTTACCAAGGCTCTTCCCATAGGCAATTTTGTGAGAGGTTGTAAGTTGTAACAAGCTGAGCATGATTGATATCTATGCTCCATCTTGAGGGGGAGTGTTAAAGAGTGTTTATACAATATTAGAAAGTTGGAGAGTATGTCTTTAAATATTTTCTTATGTTTTTTGGACTGAATTTGTAATTATTGTATCGCCAGCCCTAATCTCTTTAACTTGAGATTAGGGTTACGTTAATGATAACTTTTTGGCCTCTCTCTCTCTCTCTGATCACCTCTTGTTAGAGGTTTCTCCTTGTGTGAATTCTTGGAGTGGCTGGTATCTTCAAGAGTGTAGCTCTTGAAGTGTTTCGAGCATCAAGTTTGGGTCTGGTTTACATGGTATTAGAGCTGCGGTTTGGTTTTTCGATTGCTGGTTTTCAAGGTTTGGAAAAATCAGTTCTTGCTGCCTATTTGTAGCCGTGAAGCACACCAACTGTTTGACGAACTTATTAGTTGTTGTTTTGCACAAGAGTTGTTTTCTTGCTGATTGTTGGTGGCTTTTTTTCGCGGATATCTCGCTGATTTTGGTGGACTGTTTTGGAGGCAGCAGCAGCAGAGGTACAGGCCTTACGCCGGTTACTTCTGCTAGTCAAAGGGCTCGGGAGATGCCGCCCAGGCTGCAGCAATAGATGGCTCGGGCGACGTAGGTAATTGTCCCATGCAACAACAGAACTATTCAGGCAACGCAGACAACAGAAACTGCAGAGATGGCAGTGCAGGCAACAACAATAGGGAAGAGATGACCGCAGGGAGGGCAATGATCTCAGCAACAATGGAACTTCATGCCAAGGAAGCGACAACAGCTATGTCACATAGGTACGGGTATAGGTACAACGTTTTCGTCAATCTTGTTACGGCGATAATTATATATTTTTAATTCAAAAATATAAAAAAATCATCACACATATAATCAATATTGATCATTCATCATTCATAAGCCATAATATGTTGACAACACATTAAAAGATTAAAACAAATAATTTAATAAAATAATTGGAAGTATATGATAAACTTTAAAAAACAAGTCATGAGTCAAAGAAGACTCGGACGAGTTATGTTAACTTTTTCTTTTATGGTGTGTTATAAAAGAGAAACCCTCGTCCTTCGACAAATGGGTTTTCATTTTCTCAAACCACAAAAAAAAAACATTTAATGAGAGGGACGAGGGTTAAGCCCTCCTCTATTCCGACGAGAATAGTGTCTCCGGCGACTACACCAGCTTCAACCAAAAAATTGACTTCTCAAGTACAATCCTTTTTTTTCTCCTTTTGTTTTCTAATGTATCCATTTTCCCCCTTTTTTGGGTTGAGTATTCCGGTGACTGCCATTTTTTCCAGACAAACTACAAACCAGTGTCCCTCTCTGTTTTCGAATCTATCGCACTTTCTCTCCCTCTCTCTATCTGTTTTTATCTCTGTCCGTTCTCAAACTCTCTCTCGCTCTACTCTTACAGCTTTCTCGCTTTGCTCTTGTGCCTCTCTCTATCTTCCTCTGCTCCAGCGCCTCTCGTTGCCGACTCGCCGCCTCTTGCTAGTCGCTGTCCATCGCCAACCGCCGTCTGTCGGCAGTGGCTGCCCAAGCTACTGGACGTCCGTTGCCAACTGCCCAACGTGGGTTACGTTTTTACGTTTTATTATGGTTTGGATCTGGTTTCGACCTGGAACATACCACAACGTACCCATTTTGGTGTACCGGCATATACCGGTATGGGTACGCGGGTCATATAGACGTACCATGGTGACATAGGACAGCAGGAACGAGTGGCGTCGGTAGCGTCCGGCTACTAAAACATGCAGCGATCTCAGGGAACAATGCCAGAGATGGTAGAGGAAGGCGACGACATGATGTTCGTCCAAAAACAGAAAACTCAGAACCTCTTTGGCTTTGATACCATGTTGAACGGTAAAATCTCGCAAAGAACACAAATATAACGTGGAAAACCCTCGACACGAGGGAAAAAACCATGATGTTGGAGACGATTCTGGCACCCACTAGTAGCTGGTCTCTCTCACTCTCTAGGGTTACAAAGGTTTACTTAAATAGAACTCAACATGAACCGTGGGTCAGATAGGGTTCAGACCCAGACCCGAACATACACAACACGTCAACAGTATCATTAAAAAATGACATTTTTTTGGTTTACCAGGAAGGTTTTTCACTTGTCTCGGTAGTTCTACATGTTAATGGATAATATTTTTCTCTTGGGATTAGATTTTCCATAAATGAAACAAATGTGAATGGTTTGACTATGTGTATATGGAAAAAGGAGGTGCTTTTTTCTTCCAAGTTATATGGAATGTGTTCCAATAAGATAATAATTGTCACATGGGTACTGCTGTAAAGGCAGCATACCAGTACCGATCAGGTATGACATTGGTACTGGTACTGTTACTGTCCCAGGTACTTCTTGGGTAGTGGTCAAACAGTACCGAATATGGTCAACGTGCCCATGATTGTATCCATCTGATTTAGGACTCGGTCAAAGTTGACTGAGTCCTTTCCTATCCAAAATTTAGGATTTCAGTTTTGTTTTTTACACCATTTACACTCAGGAAACACATACAAAGCTATGTTTTCATATTTTGTTCCATAGTTTCTTCTTTAGAATCTATAAATTATATATATATATATATATATATATATATATATATATATGTGTGTGTGTGTGTGTGTGTGTGTGTGTGTACAGCTATACCCCCGTATCCAAGTTTTGTTAAAATAGTCCGAACCATACCCCTACCAGCACCCATACCGGCACCTATACCGGTACCTATGCGACATAGGATAATAATCACATGGCAAAATTGGTTCGTTTTCTTGTTTCTAGCTAACAAATGTGAATTAGATTATCACAAACTGGTATAACTGTAGTAAGTTCTTTAGAATTGCTAGCTGCAACAACGTGGTGATCAGTCTAGCTTGCTTCATAACTTTGATATCACATTCTTACCTTTTTCTTGACTGAATTTGTTGTCATTTTCAGCTAATAAATCCATCTGAAATGTTTGGAGGCATAATGATTGACCATCCGTGAGTGCTTTCTCATCTCATGCTTGATCCAATGATAACCTGCTTGGTAATACTTTGTAATGCACTAATACTTTTATTTTGTTCCTCTAGATCCACGGAATGCACTTCATCTGCCATTCAAGCTTTAGCAGATTTTAGAAAAGCATACCCTCAGTATCGGAAGGAAGACATAGAGACTAGTATTTCAAAAGCTGTTAATTTCATTGAAAAGATGCAATTACCTGATGGATCATGGTGGGTCCTTTCACTCTCTTCTGTAATTCGAAGCAACTTGGTTTTCAAGATATATAATATGCTAGGAGTGCTGTAAGTTAGAATATCATTCTTTTGGTTGTGAAAATTATTTGATTGACAAATCTTTCAAGAGTCAGTCCGAAATTTTTGTGAAAATCAGGACACCTAAGTTCTCAATAACATCGTGGATGTTCCTAACTTCTTTACCCACTTATCACACATTTTGTCTTGATTAACGTTGGTATATTTTTTATTAACTGAAATAGCTAAAGTACCCTCACGGTATCGTTTTCTTTTGATTATTTTTATTTTCTTCTCTTTGGTTATAACTTAATTTATAGTGAACAACCATGTTGTTTTTAAGATTACTAGAGGACCTGGTGTAGATTTCATTTATCATCAAAACAATACAAGCTTATTTTGAAAGTATTTTCATAATTTAGGAGTGCTTTAAAAGTGATTCAAAACGTAATATATGCTTATAGCTTTTATAGAGGAAAGACTGGTAAATTTTATGATTACCATTGCTGACTTGACAAAATACTCATGGCAGGTGGTTTTTTAACAATATCAAAGAATGTGTTATTATATTGCTGCAAAACTGCAGGTTATTTTTGAAATTTCACTATTTAGTTTTAGTTGTAATGGATTCACAAGTTTAATAATCATTAACATGACAGTTTAAAGTGAATGAATTTAATCAAATTATTGGTAATACTGTGGAAATCAATGCCCAAAATTAAATCTTGCATGTCTATCACATACAGAACACTTGCACATGCATATGTACCAAAAGTTACAAATATTGTTCTTGTTGAATTAGGGTTTGGAAGAGAGAATCGTTAATGGGCAACGATTTAGTGAACATATCAGCTACTTGCTTCTCATAGGTCCATGATATAATGACAATCAACCTCTATGTGCTTCGTCCTCTTGTGAAACACTGGTTATTAGCTGTATGGATGGCTGCTCTATTGTCATAATACATCTTCATAGGCAATGGAGCAGTCACTCCTAAGTTGGTAAGCATAGATTTAATCCAGGTCATCTCTGTTGTAGTGTGAGCCATAGCCTGGTACTCATATTCAACGCTAGATCTGACAACGACAGTCTGTTTCTTGCTCCTCCATGATATTAAGTTTCTCCCAACAAAAACACATAAACCAGTGGTATACTTCCTATCTACAGCCGAGCCTGCATGCCTCAACATCGATGGCATTCCCATTCTTAAAGAACAACCCTTTACCAGGTGAGGGTTGAGCTAGCTTGAACTCAGCTTGAGTCTCTTGAAAGAAACTCGAACTTTGCTCGAGCTCGAGTCGAGTTCGATTTCATTAGCCTGAGCTCAACTCGGCTCGAGTTCTTAAAACTCAAAATCATCTTGATTATGCTCGAGCTGAAGATTGGCTTGTGCCGTACCAAGCATTTCATTAAAAAAATATTTTGTTAAAGAAAGAGGGCATATAGATTTGAACATGGAACCTCCCACATACCAGTCACATGCATACCCATTTGAGCAATTTTTTTTTTTTTTTGATAATTTTATGAGACGTATTTTATATATTTTCTTTCTCGAGTTTAACCGAGCTGAGCCCACTGTAAACCAGGCCCAAACTTGATGGTCAAAACACTTCAAGAGTTACACTCTTGAAGATATCATCTACTCCAAGAACTCACACAAGGAGAAACATATAACTAGAGGTAAAAAAGAACATGTATTGAATCTCAAATGATATACAAAAGCAGGCCTCAAAGCCCTATCAAAACAAGGGACAATAGTCCCTTATTTATAGGACAAGGAGAGGAAGAGGGAGATGGCTGTTGGGCCAGCTCCAACGGCTAGCTGGTCCAACAGCTAGTTCTTCTCCCTTTTGCAAATAAAAGAAATAGGTAAAAATGAAAAGAAACAGAAAATAAAAAGGTAAAAATGAAAAGAAACAGAAAAATACATAAAAAAGAAAAGAAGAATACATAAAAGACATAACACATACATATATATTTATATATACATACATCAAACGAGAATATAAAATACACATATGTATGCTTACATGATGTCTAAATCTTAAATTCTAACACCCTCCCTCAAACTTAGAGTGTGATCACCGAAAGTTTGCCAAGAAGAAACTGAAATCTTGCTGAAGCAAGTGTCTTGGTGAAGAAGTCTCCAAGTTGATATTCTGAAGGAACAAAAGATATATCAATTGTTCAGCGAAGATATTCTTCTCTCACATAGTGACAATCTATTTCCATATGTTTTGTCCTTTCATGAAAAGTATGATTGCTAGCAATGTAGATGACGCTTTTATTGTCGCAACAGAGCTTAGTGACTTCAGTCAAGTCAATTCCAATGTCCTTCAATAAATTTTTTAACCATACAATCTCCATGGTGATGTTAGCCATTAGCATGATACTCTGCTTCGGTTGAAGATAGAGAGACTTTATTTTGTTTTTTGCACCTCCAAGAAATAAGAGTCTCACCTAGAAAAACACAAAAACCGGTGGTGGAATGCCTATTGTTATGATCTTCACCCCAATCAACATCAGTATAGGCATATTCAAATTTGATGAGGATGATAGAAAAGGTCTCTTAGTGATAGTGTGTTTGACATATCGAATAATCCTCAATGCAGCTCTCATGTGTACAGAAGGAGGTCTTTGTTGAAAGTTTGAAACTGACTTATGGCATGTATACCATGCGATATGTCAGGCCTTGTGATGGATAAATATGTGAGAGCTCCAATTAATTGACGAAAGGGTGTGAGATTTTCTAAAATTTCTCCATCACCAATCTTCATCTTTACTCCTAAAGCTTCAGGAGTGTCGACCACCTTGTCGTCAGTGATTCCTGATCTGCTTATAATGTTATTGGCAAACTTCATTTGTAAGAGTAAGTATCCTCTTCTACTATAAGCTACTTCAATACCAAGGAAATATGTTAACCAAATCAGTCATTTCAAATTCACTCTAGGAAATCCTTTGCCTGCACAATTTCGTTGGCATCTGTAGAAACGCAAACCACAAGATGAGAGCAAAGAGCGAACACAAAGGTATACGTGGAAAACCTCTGAAAGAGGTGAAAAACCACGGAGAAGCTCTAACCTAGGGGCAAACCGCAACCCTAGGAGAGAGAAAATCAATTTCACTTAATCTCAACAATTACACTTAAGTGATAATATAAAGGGGAGAGAGGAGATGCCGCCTAGGGTACCGAGCCGCCCTCGGTACCCGTGCCCCACTAGGACTGGGTCCATATATGGACCCGGTTCCTATTACAAAGTATTTTAACACTCCCCCTCAAGCTTGGCATACATGTCAAACATGCCAAGCTTGCTAACATTTTTCTCAAACTGAGATGTACATAAAGATTTAGTCAATACATCGGCAACTTGATCTTCAGACTTCATATAGGGTAGAATCAACTCCTTTGAATCTATACGTTCCCGTATGAAGTGACGATCGATTTCCACATGTTTTGTTTTGTCGTGCATAACAGGATTATTTGCCAAGTTAATGGCTGACTTGTTGTCACAATACATCTTCATCCTCTCATCCATTTTAACCCCAATATCTGCCAAGAGAATCTTTAGCCATAACATTTCTGTAACCCCCATTGCAACTGCCCTGTATTCAGCTTCAGCACTAGACCTGGAACAAACCTCTTGCCTTTTACTTCTCCATACCACAAGATTACCTCCAAGAAAGATGCAGTATCCTGTGGTAGACCTTCTAGTGTTTGTGCACTCAGCCCAGTTGGCGTCAGAGTACCCTTCAATGCTGAGTTGATCTTGTCGAGTATAGAGAAGCCCCTTCCCTGGATCATGCTTTAAGTATCTCAACACTCTTTCAGCGCTTTTCCAATGGCAATCAGTGGGAGCATGCATAAACTGGCTCAACACACCCACAACATAGGTAATATCTGGACGAGTAAGAGTGAGATAAATGAGTTTGCCAACCAATCGCTGATACCTTCCTTTTCCTTCGTCATCCAAAGTCGTCTCAGTCTTGATGCTCATCCTCGTGCCAGACTCTATGGGAGTAAGAAAAGGCCTGCATCCCAGTTTTCCTGTCTCCTTTAGAAGGTCCAAGGTGTACTTCCTTTGACTCATTACAAGTCCAGTCTCAGACCGAGCAATCTCAATCCCCAAAAAATACCTTAACTTTCCCAGATCTTTAAGATCAAATTCAGCAGCCAACGTTTCCTTCATCTTTCTTTTGTCTTCTTCGTCATCTCCTGTGACAATCATATCATCCACATATACAAGTAGAAGACTCACCAGACCATTTCTCTGCTTGATGAAGAGGGTGTGGTCACCATTCCCTTGTTTATATCCATTATTCTTCATCACAACCCTCAGTCTTTCAAACCACGCTCTAGGGGACTGCTTGAGGCCATATAATGCCTTCTTGAGATAGCAACACTTTCCATCTTGCACGTATCCAGGCGGCATGCTTATGTAGACTTCTTCCTCCAGGTGACCATTCAAAAAGGCATTCTTTACATCCAGTTGATCCATGTTCCACTTCTTTTGCACTGCCAGAGCTAAGATGACTCTCACTGTTTTCAATTTTGCAACGGGGGCAAAAGTCTCAAGGTAGTCAATCCCATACTTCTGGCTGAATCCCTTTGCAACAAGGCGAGCTTTATAGCGTTCAACAGTCCCATCATGGTTGTATTTCATAGTAAACACCCACTTGGAACCAACTAAGTGAGTTCCCTTGGGAATATCAACAACCTCCCACGTACTGTTCTTTGCCAGAGCGTCCATCTCCTCTGTCATAGCCTGTCGCCATTTAGGGTCCTCCCTGGCATCCTCTACTGTCCTGGGAATAACAGCCATAGAGAGAGAGGTAATAAAGCACTTATAGTCTTTACTGAGTTTAGCATATGAAACAAATCTTTGTATAGGATGGGAAGTACATGACCTAGTCCCTTTGTGCAGGGCTATAGAGAGATCTTCATTCATTGGACTTGGATCATCCGGGGTCCTCGCAAGATTGAGATTGGTTACATCAACAACTTCCATCACATCCTTCTCCTTTCTGCTGTAAACCAGACCAAACAAATGATCGCGAGATTGTTCAACCACAGGGCTGCCCTCCATCTGACTGTCTCTTCCCTCACTGACTATATCAACCACATTCGAAGAACTAGTAGCTGTGTAGTCCAAGAAATCTGTGAACTGAATAAGCTGATGTGACAAATACTCTTCCACTTTCTCACCAAGATACTCCCCCTGAAGAGTATTCGCAGGAAAATATGCATCATGTTCATGAAATGTCACATCCCTGGAAACATAGACTCGGGAGGTGCTAGGAACAACACACTTGTAACCCTTCTGGGTGGTGGAATAACCCAAAAAGATTGCTTTGATAGACCGAGGATCAAGCTTTTTAAGAGTGGGACTGTGGTTATGTACAAAACAAACACACCCAAATACTCTAGGTGTCAACGGCCAGGGATTCTGATTTGGCCACAAGATAGAATAGGGGGATTTACCATTCAACACACGAGTATGCATACGGTTAATGAGATGAGCACTAGTGAGAAGTGCATCTCCCCAGTACCGTTTAGGAACATGACGCTGAAACATAATTGCCCTGGTAACATTCAACAAATGACGGTTCTTCCTCTCAGCCACGTCATTCTGAGGAGGAGTATAGCTACAGGATGTTTCATGGATAATACCCTTGCTTCGCAAGAAGTCATCAAGGGATTGGGAGACATACTCACGGGCATTGTCAGTACGAAAGGCCTGAAACAAAGTTTTTGACAATGCTAGGAACTTCACTACGTTCTTTCAACAAATACACGAACGTACACCGTGAGTAATCATCAATAAGAGTCATGAAATATTGGAAGCCACGACATGTGAGTACTCCCGAGGGACCCCAAACATCAGAATGAACCAAAGCAAATGGGCGAGTGGATTTATTGAAAGAAATAGGGTACGAAGCCCTAACATGTTTAGACAATTGACACACTTCACAGGCGAAGGTGTCCAGAGAAACAGAATGAAACATCCTAGGAAATAACTGTTTAATCAACTGGAAAGGAATATGGTCAAGTCGTTCGTGCCAACGCATAATGGTGGATCTGTTCTCCACGCCAGAAAGCTGTCCACTAGTGGCTGAAATCAAGGCAGAAGCAACCTGAACGGGCATCCTATAGAGTCCATTAGTAGTCAAACCAATCCCAATCTTCTGCCCCGTCCCCAAGTCCTGCAGGAAACAGCAATCAGCAGTGAAAATTAGATTACAATTCAGCTCTCTAGTAATACTGCTGACAAATAATAAATTGACAGGAATGTTGGGAACATGCAGGGCATTATGAAGGCAATATTTGTTCAGTAGAGATAAACTCCATTTTCCAGCCACAGATATCGAGGACCCATCTGCCATAGATACACGCTGCTTTCCAGAGGTCAACTTGTATTCGTGAAACATCCAGGGATCCCCTGTCATGTGATAGGTAGTCCCACTGTCAACAATCCAATCACCAAGAGAAGAGTTACTTTGATCACTAGTAGCGACAAGGGCCTGGGCCTGGGCTAAGCGTGCTCCCTCAGAAGTAGAAGTGTCATCTTGGGTAGACAGCCGGCTAATGTAAGCTTGCAACTCCTTTAGTTGGTCTGCAGAAAGTTTAGATGTTGCAACATTGGAAGACGTATTCTGACTAGGCTCGGGCACAGAAGGAGCCCGCCGAGTGGAGGGAGGACGCCCACGGACGAGACGCTTCTCAGGGTGAAGGTCCCTACAAAAATCCACAGAGTGCCCCGATTTATTGCAATGGCTGCACCTCCGAGAAGGACGGTGTCCTGTCCCTGCCGTACGGCTCACAAAGGCAGCAGGAGAGCTCCTGTGACTCGAGTCAATATGCATAATTTGGCGTCGTTGTTCCTCAGCCTCTACACGAGCATATACCTCTTCGATCCCAGGGATCTCATCACAGTTAAGAAGTTGACTGCGGATCGAGTCAAACTCATCACGCAAACCTCCGAGAAAGATAAAAGTACGATCCATCCATTCTTTTTCCCAATACAGGGCATGATCTAACTCATTCTTCCGGTTATCATTCATATGATAGTCAAGTTCTTCCCATTTGCTTTTTAGGGCAGCATAGAAAGAAGCAACAGAAGAATCCCCCTGTTTAAGAGCATAAATACTGCGTTTGATTTGATAGGTATGCAAAACACGCTTCTTACCATGCGAGCAAGAATAGTCCACATCTCATATGCAGTAGATTTACGTAGAATCAAGGGCTGATTATCGGCAGAGACAGAACTAATAAGCCAAACTTTGACCTGACTATCTTCCAATGTCCAAGTAGCCCATTGGGGATCATTCTTCGCGGGCGCAGGCTTCTCTCCAGTGATATATTGCAAGCGTCCTCTACTAGTGATCCCGATTTCTAGGGCAGCCGACCACGAGAGGTAGTTGTCATTGTTCAGCCGGATAGAAGTAACATGAACGGGTACGTTCTCCCCCTTGATATTGCTGCCCGTGTCCAGAACATCGGCAACCTTAGGAAGCACAGCGTCGGCCATCGCAACACCACGGCTGGCAACGGGAAGAAGGAACGGCAGCGGAAGATACGGCACTGGGCGACGACGGCTGAGAAGGACGTTGATGCCGACGATGATACAGAAAAGGCGACGGCGCTGAAGCAAGTGACGGCGGCGGCGAGACTCGACGGCGACGGCGGCGCGACGGCGGCGCGACGGCGATGGCGGCGCAACAGCGACGGTAACGGCAGTGGCGCGACGGTAACGGCGGCAGCCCTCCTGGTGACGGTGGGAGCCAAACAAACCAGCGAAATCACGACGAAAACACCAACGATCGCACACACGGCGGCTCTGATACGGAGAAGCTCTAACCTAAGGGCAAACCGCAACCCTAGGAGAGAGAAAATCAATTTCACTTAATCTCAACAATTACACTTAAGTGATAATATAAAGGGGAGAGAGGAGATGCCGCCTAGGGTACCGAGCCGCCCTCGGTACCCGTGCCCCACTAGGACCGGGTCCATTTATGGACCCGGTTCCTATTACAAAGTATTTTAACACCATCATTTCCTATAATAATCATATCATCTACATATAGCAGCGACCTCAGAACTGATCCTGAAAGTGACATACCTGCACCTACACCTTGCATTCATGTGATGTAGCTAAAAAAAATATGAAAAACAACAAAAAGGCTTTGTAGTAATAGCTTTTCCAATGTGCATATTGCGACTATACAAAGAAACAAGTAGAATGAGCTCTGTGAAAAACACAAAAGAAAAGAAATGAAAGAAAATTATGTCTAAAATTCTAAAAAAAAAAAGAGATTTGGAAGACTTAAGAAAATATTTGGAATATCAGATAATACCATAGCATTTCCATTTTCTTGGCTACAGGATATTTTGCTGATATTATCTGCTGGCTTGAAAATGGTGATAGCATTAACAGATTTTCAAAATATTGATGACATTTCTGAATCTCTGACTATATGCATCTAGCTGGATATGTATTTGTTAGAGCTATTTATATAGAAAAGAATTCATCCATATGTCGAGCACAAGAGTTGCAAAATCAATTCTATAAATACAGCTGTTGATTGACTTAATTGTAAGAAAAAAACGAATAATCTTTCTTGAGAGAATAAGAATTGAATGCTGAAAGAAAATAGTCATTCATGTTACTAAAAAGCGAGAAATGAGAGACCAACAATTTGACCATTATTGACTAATCATTAAGAGTTATGTTTAAGATGTTTATCTAGTTAAGTAGTCTTCATAACTAACTAATAGTTAAATTGATATCAATAAATGCTTCAAGGACTTATGGCTTGTGAGTAAGGCCTATGATAGAAAAGTGAGGGAGTGAGAGGGAGGGAATTCATTGTATCCTAAACCCTTCTTAAATAGGGATTTGTCAAGAGAAAAAAAAAATGAGGTATATGTAATTTAACTCAATTATATATAACCACCTAAACAAATTGATATCAATAAATGCTTCAAGGACTTATGGCTTGTGAGTAAGGCCTATGATAGAAAAGTGAGGGAGTGAGAGGGAGGGAATTCATTGTATCCTAAACCCTTCTTAAATAGGGATTTGTCAAGAGAAAAAAAAAATGAGGTATATGTAATTTTACTCAATTATATATAACCACCTAAACATATGCATATTACTTTTAACACATCCCCTTCAGCTTTATGCTCAACTTGTTATAACACCTTGAAAAACCTGAGCTTCCAATATGCTTAGTGAAAACATCTTCTTTCTCCTTAGAACAATCAAACGTTGGAAAGTTTTTGCTTGTAGATTTAGCTATCAATCCAAATTTGAAAACCTTTATCAAACAAAAGTCTGCTATTCCCTATGGCAAAACTTTTGCCTTGAATCCAAAACTAGAGCACAGGATGACATTCCAAAACTTTGGAAATACCCTTCAGTTTCTCTCCTTTCCTCTCTCTCTCTCTCTCTCTGTCTCTCTCTCTCTCTCTCTCTCTCTATATATATATATATATATATATATATATATATATATATATATATATATTCCTTAGATTTGGATATCCATTGGCTGGGTAGTTTTTAAGTATTTTTATAAAAAAATCTTACACTCCATAAATAGATGAAAAATATTGAAAATGCAGGAGAAAAAGAAAAATAGGAAAATCAATGTCCAGGTCAGATTTTATGAGCCAAAAAAGCTAAAACCATTAATCTGAATAAATTCAGTGTGCACATTGCAAATTTTTATTTCTTCATAGTTAGTTTAAGTTAGACATTCGACATCTATCCATATGGTTGTATTTGGGAAAAATTACTTAAAAATGGTCGAAAAGGCCAGACAAACATTTTGGAAAGTGATATCTTAGACAGTCAAAGCCACAATTATATAAATGTGTGTGTGTGTGTGTGTGTGTGTTATGTTCATGCACTAATGTTGTCCTGTAAGCTTGTCGGCTTCTATAGTAATTGTCTTGTGCACTTAGTTTCTCATGATAAGTGTGGTCGATAAGTTAAAGCGACTCTTGTAAGTTGTAAAAATTTGGAATGCAGACATGACTTTCCTTTTGTGAATTTGAAACTATATATATGCATATACATACATACAATTGGTGCAGCATACTTGCAAATTTATTATTTCTGCCACTTGTTAAATTTGCCTTAGAACTTGCATCCCTACTGTTATTCCTAGAAAGGTTTTCTTGGTTTCTTCACAAACAGAAAGCCATGTCTGCTTTCCAAGTTCTTACAAGAGCCACTTCAACTTATCTATCACATTTATCTTGAGAAATAACCTGCATAGGGAATTGCAATCGAAGGCTATGAGAACATTTATCTATCACTTTAAGCCTTTTTTATTAAATTGGCCTAATGTATATGAATAGATTATCCAATTAATCTGAATGACTAAGATGCCTCCTTAATTTGGATGATGTATTTCAATTGCTTATCTCACCTGTTCTTTATTGTTCTTTCCTTCCTCTTAGTGCCCTTTAAAATGTGACTCTTCAATGAGAATATATATTCTGAAATAGGTATGGTAATTGGGGTATATGTTTCACCTATGGCACTTGGTTTGGGATTGAGGCACTGGTGGCTGGTGGCATGACCTATCAGAATTGCTCTGCAATCCGGAAAGCATGTGAATTTTTGTTATCAAAACAACTAGAATCTGGAGGTTGGGGTGAAAGCTATCTTTCATGTCTGAATATGGTAATATTCTTCCTCGATATCTGTTCTGTTTAGTCATTATTTGTCCAATTCTTATGACTACTGCAGTATTTTCAGTTCTGGTGCTTAACTATTATCAGTTGAGTTTGCACTTCTTAAAAAAGGTTCATATAATTCATCTTGTCTTTATGCAGCCTTAGATGATACGGGGAAACCCTGGGAGGAATGATTGATCCTATGAATCTTTTGACCTGTCATGGCACATTTATATGGGAAATATTATTAGTGATTCTTTTTACCAATAGGGAATTAACAGCTTCATATTTATATATTTTTCACATTTCTACATGAGGATGTTGACCTCGCTGGAGTTTTGTTACTCATTGGGTCTACAGTGAAAGTAAAAGGCAAAGCAAAGAAGATTGTTCCCAGATTCTCGTAACTTTATAGTTTTGTTATTTGTGACTGAACCTGGAAGGGTGCTTTTTCTTGTATTAATTTATGCAGTTAGTGACACGAACTTTCTATTGCTGATGCATGTTGAGTAAGGTGTATACAAACCTGAAAGGAAAGCAGTCGCATTTGGTCAATACAGCTTGGGCTATGCTTGCACTGCTTAGTGCTGGACAGGTATGACTTACTTTTGGGACTGTAATTGAGTTATTGTCTTCTGATATCTGATTGTTCTGAAAACTGTCAAACATATACTTACAGAGAATGTAATAGAAACCTTATTCTTCTATGAATTGTTAATGTTTAGGACACAATTTGTTGGCTCAGTATATTGCATGCTGTGCCTGTACATTGCATATATTCTGCTGAAATATCTGCTCAAATTTAAAACTTGATGTAAAAATTAATGTAATTCTGCTTTTGTATTTTTTCTTCTTTTTTGGTTAATCAGTGAACTTAACTCCTATGTATATTTTTTCCAGACCAGCAATTTAATTCAACTTTAATTGCTTGATAACTAGCAAATTTCTTTTGAGCTAGGCTGAGAGAGATCCAAAGCTTTGCATCATGCGGCGAGAGTGTTAATCAATGGACAAATGGATAATGGTGATTTCCCACAGCAGGTATATGTTCTCATGAATTTTCAGCATGATTCCATCTATGGAGGCTTTGCTCCTAAGCTTTCCCATATGTATCTGGGTGACTGATTTTTAGTTTTCTTTCAGAATCCGATGCCATATTGCCATATGATATTCTTTTATCTATGTATGCTTTTGCTTATATCTGTTCCTTAATTGACTTTCTGCCATTGTTAGGAAATTATGGGCGCTACCTGCAACAAGCTTATGCTCAGCTATTCTGCATACAGGAACATATTCCCAATATGGGCCCTGGGAAAGTATCGCTCGTGCGTGCTTTTGTCTTCTTAAAGTCATCACTATTATAAGTTCCTGTCTGCCAGAATTTGTCCTCACACAGTTGTTTAGTGAGATGTGCTAAAGATTCTAGAGCCAAGCAAAATTTGTAATAGTGTGTGGACAATTCTACTAGGTGGATGGAAATCCTGGAGTATATGGAGACCACCGAAAATGTGCGGGGATATTTCACAATTGTTTCTAACTATATGGACCATATTGATGATTATGTTAAGTCTGTCTGTCATATATAAATCATAGAGATTAGCTTCTACATACACCTGTTTGTGCTTTTAACATTTATGCTGCTCTAGTTCGGAATATATGTCTCATAGCCTTCACACTAGATAATTACTATGCTGTTAGTGGAATAGCCTCATTCTGTTATTAGTGATCATTGAATTAGATGAAGGATAACATTGCAGTGGCACTACTCAATCACCATTAGCTCATTCATATAAAATTCGAATGTCTAATTTAGTAAATAATTGGGTGTAATTGCAGAGTTTATATCTGCAACTCTACTTACCGCACCGTTCTGTAGTCCATGGGATTTGTGAAATGAAAAAATGGGATTGCCTCACTCTTGATTCTCATTTTTCAGGGAACTTGGTTTTCAAATTTAAAATTCTTCATGCACATTCTGCTATAGGAAACGCATAAGTTTGACCAGTTTCAGCTCCTATTTTGGTGGGTTCAATCGACTTTCAGATCCTTCCTTTCTAAAGCCTGCATCTCTTCCATATCCCCATCATAGAGCCTGCATCTCTTCAATATCCCTATTCCACTAAATTTCTGTGTCTGGTTGACAAATGTTTTCTGTATAAAGGGAATTCAATTCAAATTCCACTGGATTATATGAGTGGCGAGTAGTATGCTAGTTTTCAAAAGCCAATAGATGCTACTGATGCATAAGGCAAAAGAGATCCTGATAAGAATTGTAACTGGAAACTTCTAATTGGGTGTACAGTGACTTGCAAAGTGGGAAACAAGAAAGAATATCTAAGGTCAATTGAAGGACATAAGGAAAGTGTCAAAAAAAGAGACTAGTGTTCACATAAGGTCCTCTGCCGTTGCAGATTATGAAACTAAAAAAAAATGTATGCAAGGTGTCGATGTTGTTGATGTTCTCTTAAACTGGAAAAGGTCATCAGCTTAGTGGAAGGGCATTCCCATCTAGAGCAAATAGATCGCCTCAAAATAATGGCAGCTTTCAAACACTCATGCGGTGCTAACCAATACAATGTGGTGTAAGGCTATGAAGCGATGTGTAGCAAAGTGATACATACAGTGCATATGAAGAGATCTGTTGTAAAGTGATACATACTGAAGCATAAGTTTTGTGACAAAACTTGTTTAGTATATATATCCACAAAAATAATGTCAAAAATAAAATAAAAAAACAAATAATCAAAATAACATGTAAGTGTTTTGGGGTAATCCCCCAGTGAACATGTCCTAAATAATATATTCTATGCATAAAAAATCATTCTTGTAAGGTAATGCATGAATCAACTAGGGGTGGGCATCGGGCCAGCCCGATACCCGAAACCTGGGCCAGGCCCAGCCCGATTCAAATAAAAAAATATTTTTAAAATATAAAATATGTTCTCTTGAATATAAAATATATATTTTTCATAATAAATATATATTATTAATAATAATAAATAATTTTAAAAATTAAACAGGCTGGCCCATCAGGCCCAGGACCAGCCCCGTGCCGGTGGCCCAGCCGGGTGCCCACCCGTAGAATCAACTTGTCATAAACAATACCTTTCAAGCATAGTTCAATCACATAATCATTCACATCCACATTTAGAAATCATATTGAAAATAACTTAACAGGTATATGGTTGAAGCAATACCTTAATTGTGCAAAAAGTCTCTCATTAAATTGATCTATCCTCTAACAATATCTTTTAAACTTTTATGTATCGTTTATCTATAAAATTAATACAAAAGACAAAGAATTTCTATGGTGTGATATATATAATTTAACATTCACAAACGAACAACTAAAACTGGAAAACTAAGAGCCAACTTAAATGTTTCAAAGCCATATAGGGGGGGAGGGGGGGGAAGAACAAGGAGAAATAGCCATAAGAAAGCGACTCAAGTACAGTTATTTTATTAATGCAAATCAGTATGTTTTGAGCACTATTCAAATGTTTTTATCATTGTTGTCCTCATTATCATTAGGAAGGGACAAATTATTTTCATTTGAATCATTTATATAGAGGAGAAATTTGATCTTCTTCTTCTTTTTCTTCATCATCTACATCCTCATTCTTTACTTCCTTTTTTTTTTACTTTCATTCAAAAACATCGAGAAAAGTAATGTATTTTAGTAAACAATCAGGAGAATTTTGTTGATCTGACAAATCTTTTAAATACCTTTATCATCTTACACCGTTATAGAAGATGAGTCTTTATGCTTCTTTATAGATAAATCCTCAATTAGAACAAGAATGATGTGATCTATATTGAAACCTAAGTCCATCCAAGAACCATCGATAAAAGAAACAGGTAAAACAAGATTTTCTTTTTTCTATAATTCATTCATTATATGAATCATTATTCTCAACATGCATAGAATCTTCAACTATTCTTTTTCTTGTATGTTTTTTCATTCAATTTCACGTTATACATAACAAAAACTAAATAATTGAGTTTTTCTTACTAAAGGAAATTTCTCCTTTTCGTATGCACATATCGTTTATCAAATGATTTTGCAATTAATTAATAGCAAACATGTACGATTAAGAAAAAGTACAAATAAATAATGTAGACAATTGACATATAACAATTACCAAAGAAAATATATTCCAATTATGTTCACATCCTAATGTCATGTAAGATTGAGAGTTCGCACAACGAAGTTCATCAATTCTTGTGTTTCAATACTAATATGTTCTACAATTAACTGGCAAAAGAAGATAAAAACAAATATAATTTAGAAAACTCATTAGGTTCATTCATAACGGTAAATTTAAAAGGCAAATTTGAAGCATATCCATTTGTTGTCTCTTTTATGTTATAATTGCTTCAAGTTTATGAAAGTAGCCAAGCTTGTTTTATATGTCTTGAGTTGAATCAAAATTTTGTATGGTTATTTTATATTGAAAGCATTCTAGAAACCCAACCTAAAACAAAGACCTGAATTTAAAGCTGGTGGCGAAAAGTCAAAAGGACATTAATCCTAATAATATTTTCATAAGGGAGGAAGAATGTATGCAAAAGAGGGAGTCATCAATTTTCCAGCAACACCTCGTTTTTCCGTTGCATGAAGAATGTTTGGGGAGGAAAATCCAAGCCCAAACCATCGTTCGGTGAGACTAGCTAGTAGTGGTAAGCCCCTTGGAATGGAGTGAAGACCGCGCTGCGTGCACCTGGGGCGTGCACACAATTAAGAAGTTGTTGTGCACTGTGTTCGTTTTACATTGCCTCTGGCTTGGGGACGCATCCTAAACTGTTGGCGCAAGAAGTTCACATGCATAAATATCATTATACTCTCTCTCCCTTGCGTGTGTGTATATATATATATATATATATATATATATATATATATATATATATATATAAACTAATTGATTGACAGAGACATCAAAGGACATCAAATCTGAGCTGCAGATCTGATGGCTCCAATCTCCCTTCTTTTTTTATCTATCTCTCTTCTCCTCTGACAGAACTCAGCCCTCGCCCTTACCCTCCCCTAGGGACTCTGGCGACCTGGGCGTCGGGCCAGCCCGGCCCGGCCCGGTCGGACCCGGGTCCGATAGTGCGGCCCGGCCCGACTCCCGCCCTCGGGCCTCCGTCCCCCGCTCCCCTCCCTCTCCGCTCCCCCTCCCCCTCTCCACTCGTCCCCCTCTCCTCCGTGTGGGCCGTCGGCGGGGACCCAATGGCCGTAGCGGGAGGGCGGGGAAAAGGGTCAGGAGGGTGCCGGAGGGCGACGGGAAAAGGGGTTGAGGTCGGGAGGGCGGGCTGGGCTGGGCTGGGTTCGGGCCGGGCTGAGCGGCCCGACGGGCAGGCCGGGCTGGGCTGGGTCCGGGCCGGGCTGAGCGGCCCGATGCCCAGGCCTAGATGGGAGGAGGAGAGCCGCCAGGGTACCCCATTCTTTCCAGCAGAGCTGCCAGCAGTAATGGGTGGAGAAGATGTAAAACCAAAAAAGTCAACCAGGACCAAGCAAAGCATAATAATGGTTCTGATTTGATGTTTGGTAAGTGTAAGGCCCAGTTGAAATTGACGGAACTAGATATCCGGGTAAAAGGTTAGGTATTTAGTACCAAGTTATTGGAATATGAAGTTTTATTCCACATTTTGTGTGAACGAATACTATTACATTTAAAACGAGTTTAGCGCGTTACCAAAGAGCAATCTGTGTGTCACCAACCACCATTGGGAGACAACCTTATTTTGGTAACGCAGATCCAAATAATTTGTAACGTTGTATTGCATGTTATGGAATGTATCATCAGTAACGCGACGGGAATCAATCACAGAATATTTGGTAACGAACGTAAGGCTGAAGCCACATTATAAAATACCTTTGTCTTTCAACGTTCCTCAACATTAAATTTGTAGTGGGTCATGGAATTTCAGTTTCATCCATGAAACTGAAGTACCACATGAATAGCATGCATTTCTGGTGATATATATATATATATATATATATATATATATATATATATATATATATATATATATATATATATATATATATATATATATATCACCTTCCACTGGAGAGAGAGAGAGAAGATAAAATAGAAATACAAAATATACAAGATAGCAGCACAACAAAACAAAATAAGAGAGATGGGAATGAGTGGATAGATGGAGCGGCCGAGTCACTCAGCAGCAAACGAAAGGCGTTGTCGTAGCCGAATAGCAAAGTGGACATTTCCCTGCACAAAGCATGCCACAGAATCCGGTGATGAGAAGGTACCCCTGAAGACCCTGTTGTTGTGCTCCTCTCAAATGTGCCACCAAGAGGATATAGCCACAACATACAGACACAACTCAAATAAAAGGGAAGGTGGGGGAAGGACAAAAGAGAAAAAGAATGTGAATGGAGAGCGGGTCTGGAAGGCTACGAACAAATGAAGGTCATGAAGATATAAGAACACTATAGAAGATAGGACATTAGATAAAAAGGTGAACCTAAGACTCAACCGCGACTACACAGATGAGACACTAGTTAGCTAAACTAAGGTCAAAGCATTGCAAATGGTCTAATGTATAGATGTAGCCAGTAAAGCCAGACAAAAGCAATCGCATGAGGAAAGAGGCCATGAGACCAAATGGACCGGGGTGAAAGCGACGTAGCAAAAGAACCAAAGAAGGCCAGGTAGCAAGAAGGAAAAATAAATCCACAGGAAGGCGAAAGAGGCTAGGATGGGGAGAAGAGCGATGGGAGGTCAACAAGGTGAACGAAAAAGGAAAGAACAGAAAGCAGGTCACACCAAAAGTGGGAGGAAGAGGTATGAGAGAAAGAAATATTCTAATCACTAGGGGATGACAGGTTATATTGGAACAGATCAAAAGGGTGATCGGGAAATGCTCAATTGTCAGTTGCCACCACCAAGAACATAATCAAGACTCACATGTCTGACTAAGGTTGGTAACTCCAGCATCCTCAAGATGACGTGGAAGGGCAACCATGTCCCAACGTGCAAGACAATAGAAAGGTCAATCACCATCCCAGATAAAGTTACAAATGGTCTTATCAAACATTCTCAGGACAGCCATCAAAGGTCGAAAAACCGTTAGAGCGTGAAGGGAGACAGACGCAAGACAATGCTTAGCAAGAGTAATACAACCTAAGAGGGAAATCATCTTTCCTTACCAACATTGGAGGCGATCCACAAGCTTCTGTTCCACTCCATCCCAAAAGGAGAGCATGGGGAGGTAACAGCTTAATCTGAAGACCCAAGTAGTCTATGGGCAGACCAACAACCCTACACCCAAAACAAGCTTCTTCAAGAAGTATCATGGTTGGATCCACATGAATGATAGAGAGGTGACATTTGAAGGAATTAATAGAAAAACCCAGGTTGAATTCAAAAACTCGAAGGATGATCCAAGTTCTCACAATCTATTGGCAAGTAGTGTCAAACAGGAGAAAGTCATCAACATACTGGAGGGTGGAGAAGGTCTGTAAGTGGGAGAGTGAATATGTCGTGAAAAAACCAATGACCGCAGCATGATGAAATAAGGCAGAAAAGCACCCAGCAACTAAGTCGAAAACAAATGGCGATAACGAACAACCCTGACGGAGGCCGCGATCGAGACAGAAGAATTCGCCAACATCCTATTGAAGAAGACCATAAGCTGGCCCCAGTGACAAGCAAAATATCTACTGCCAAAACGACGTACCAAAAGCAAGACGGGTGAGGAGGTCAGATAGGAACTCCCAACTAACTGAATCAAAGGCCTTAGAAATATCCAACTTAAGGATGAATTAAGAAAGACGCAACAGACAGTAGAGAAAGTGAACAACCTCATTGGCTAGGACAATAGGATCATGCAAACGTCGACCCTTGATAAATGCAACTTGAAATGGGTTAATGATAGAATGCATAACAGGCGCAAGCCGCATGGAAAGCAACTTAGCGATAATCTTATAGGGTGTGCTTAAGATGGAGATCAGGCGAAAGTGGATGACGTCTATAGGATTACGACGCTTAGGTATCAAGACACAGGTGGCCTAATTAAATTTCTAAAAAAAGACAGAGTTAGAGGCAAATTCGTCACAAAACTTGAACACATCAATGCTACAAGTCTTCCAAATAGTGCAAAAAAACTCAATAGGAAAACCAGCATGTTGGGCGCCTTACCAAAGCCGAGGGCCCAGACAGTGTTCTTGATTTCTTGGTGTAGAAAGGGCCGCTCAAGAGTGATCGCGCATGAAACGGAAAGGGAGGAGAGCTGAATGTCTGGTAGCGGGGCATGGAAGCGAAGAGACTTAGAGTAGAAATATGAGAAATGAACGGTCAAAGCTAGGAGAATGTCATCACCAAGAAATACCCTATGCCCAATAACCATGGACTATAGCAACGTCTGACGGCACCTTTGAGAGGCGGCCAAGTGGAAGAACCTAGAATTCTGATCTCCATACAAAAGTCAACCCAATCTTGAACGTTGATACCAGTAGAATGACTTCATAATCCACTACTCCTAAGCAAGGCATTGGAGACATAAGAGGTGGGAAGACTGATCTGCAGAAAAATTATCAGATGCCTGGAGAGACAAGATCTCCTCATCTCAAGCGGTCACCTCAAAAAACTTGCCGCTCCAAAAAATGCGTTTTCAGGCAATAACCTCTCTTCTAATGCAATGCAGCTTGTGCAAGAGCCTAAAAGCAGCCCACCTACTATTGATGGTGTCGGCCCACCACCTAGGGATGATAGACACAAAGGACTCGTTTCAGAGCCACCAAAGCTTAAAGTGAAACCGGGTGCGCTGATTCCAGCCCTACCCTGAAGAAGTGAAAGGAGCAGCAGATCATGATTAGATAAGTGCCTCAGTTCGAGAACCAAGGATGACGATGGAAAAGCAAAGAACAGCTCAGGCGAGAGGAAGACAAGATCCAGTCTTCAAAGAATAGGAGGATTTCTATTGTTAGACCTAGTAAACATCCTATTATTCAGAGGCATGTCGAAAAGGCCGAACTCATCAAAGAACGAGTAAAAGATAGATATACACGGACCAGAAGTAACAGGGGATGAGGAGTTGGCAGTGTCAAGCAAACAATTGAACTCCCCTGCCAAAAGCCATGGTGAATAAGCAAGCTCACATACAAAATAAAGTTCAACCTACAATTGGTCACTCAAGGCCCCAATGCAAGAGCTATAAATTGCATTTACTAAGACCAGGCCATTGGATCAGAGAACAGTGAGGATGCTGAGATAGAGTACTTACATGAGAGACGACAAACAACTTGGTCTCCACCACGATAAGCAAGGAAGGCTCATGCTAACTGACCCAAGAAGAGAGGTATCTACACCGATAACGGGCACTAAGGCCATGTACATTTCAACAAGCAACCCTCATGGAGAAACCATGTAAAGCGACACACGTTTAGCCATCTGTAATCACCCCAAATTTTTTCAAAAGACTGATGTTTTATCCAAGTGCGAAAGTCAAATTTAGGCACAAGATTCAAATCCAAAATACAACTCTTAGATCCAAATTAAATCCAAAATACAACTCTTAGATCCAAATTAAATCCAAAATACAAATTTTAGATCCAAATTAAATCCAAAATACAAATTTTAGATCCAA